>VZTI01001627.1:171378-189830 GCA_013397865.1 Struthidea cinerea | reverse complement strand
TCTCTCTTCCACCACCCAGTGCACTCCAACACCTCTCCAGAACACATTTTGTAAACTAAGAGAGAGCCAGCCAGGGGAAGGTTCCTTGGGGAGGGGGAGCTCATTTGAGCCTCTCAATGGGGAATTTTTGATAGATATGCTAATTAGTAAGACCTGTAATGCAATACCAGATCTTTTGGGGGTGTGCATTGTGGTGGGCATTGAGGTGCATTTGACCTGGACGTAGTGCACCTAAGGATCCGTAAAATAAATACCAAGGTAAAATCCCTTTTTCCCTTCTAGCCGTGTTTGACTCTTCATTTTAAGACCAGGAAAAGGCATCAGTAAGAGTTGAGGAGGCCGTATGCTTTGGATATATTTGTAAAAAAGACAAAGTATTGGCTTTATGTGCCAAGATTTTACTTGTGTTTAAATGTTTCCTTCCTTCTTTATAGAATAAAGAACAATAAATGACACTTCTGTGCACCATTTACTAGAAAACAGTTACTTTTCCTATCAGTGCAGGAGATCCCAACTCGCCCAAATTACACCCGCAACAGGACGTTTCCTTGGGGAAATAAAGGGACAGCTCTGAGGATATCACTGAATTTTAATTTATTGCCAGGTAACATAAACGTTTAGTTACTGATTCAGGATTTGCGAAAAAAAGGACAAAATCTTAAAACCCCTAGAGAACAGAGATTTCCTCTGCCTTCACCTGGGTTCGATCTGTGCCTTCCCCGCGCTTCAGCCAGCCAGCGACCGGCGGCGAGGGGACAGCGCCCACGGCTCCCTTTGTCCCTCATCCTTCGCTGTGTCCTCACTTAATCTTGTCCTCCAGCGCTGCCCTTGGTGCCCGCCCGGCCTCGCTGTGCCTCCCGAGCTGCCCTTGGTGCCCGCCAGGCCCCGCTGTGCCTCCCGTGCTGCCCTTGGTGCCCGCCAGGCCCCGCTGTGCCTCCCGAGCTGCCCTTGGTGCCCGCCCGGCCCCGCTGTGCCTCCCGAGCTGCCCTTCCTGCCCGCCCGGCCCCACTGTGCCTCAGCGCGGCCAGGCTCAGGTGTTACCCCGTGTTGCCCAGTACAAGTGTCCAGGTAGGCACAAGCTGTGTAGGTATTGTAGTGTTTTCCCCTGGCACAGGTAATTTTTGTGGTTCTGTCTCAAAGGCGACAGGTGGGAAGGTAATTTATTCCATTTAATTTATGCTCAAGCACCATTTAACCTCCTCACCTCTTTAGCTACAGATGCATTATTTGATTTTTTTTTTTTTATTTTTTTTGCTGGCTGTCAAATCTGTATAAATTTTACTGGCATACTGAGCACAAAAGTGCAAAGTGAGAGATTTGAGGATGTGAATCATGTCAATTTGTAGTCATCACTGGGTTTTTTTGGAATTTAAAATCTGTGAGTTTTACAAATCGATAGAGAAAATAAGACTTCCATTTGTCCTCAAGAACTCTTTTATGTCCCTTTACTCAAAAGCTGGATGAACTTTATGTAAGTCAAAGATGAAAAGTCTTCTGCAAAGCTGTCCTGAGAGATTTTCAGCTGATGGATGTTTTGCAATCTTTATATTTCAGTTTCTGAAATCTATAAGGTTATTCTTGTGAATAAATTATGAGGAAAGGCTGCAATTTTTTTATTACTAAAGACTTGTAGAAAAAGTCAACATAGAAATGCTTCTCAAATATTATATCTTTATATACCTGTCTTACATTATATTTGGAGCTTTTAGAATGTATCAGAATATTATATAAAATAAATATAATATGAATTATACAAACACTGTTGTCTATACTGTAGAGCCGCATCATTGTATTCTCTGACTCTGAACATTATATTATTGAGACTAAATTGAAGAGCTAGTTTTTATTTAGCAGGACAAGATCTTGCTCTCCTAATGAGAAGGTCTTTAAATTGGGTTTTTGTGGTTTTGAATGTTTATTGAGGAACAGAGGATTAGGCAGAGTACACCCAGAACAGAGTGATGAGGGATTTTCTTGCACTCTTTTTGATGAAGTGGGGTGACCAAAAACAGCTCTCAAGTGTCTGTACACAAACAAATGTGGCATGGGAACCCCAAGAATTGCAACTTCACATGCAATCAGATATCAATGACATTTTTAAAATCGCAGAGCCATAGCAAAACATTTGGCACTGCTGGAGTCCTGTGATAGACGTATACAGACTCTTCAAGAAAAGTGGGCAGTAAACAAAAGGACTAAATGTTGTTTGTGCAAAGGAGGAAGCAGGGGGAGCTGGCATTGCCTATGGAGCTTCCTAAAGATATTTTCATGCATATGGAATGTATTACTGTACTCATTTGTGAGCTTCATGATCAGACTATAATACTACAGACTTTAAAACTGAGTTTAACTTTTTAAGGTGTTTTTCACTTTAGCCTTCATAGTTTCTATTCTGCTGATTGTTTGTAGCACAGACAATGAAGAAACAGAGTAAGAAACTAAATAGAAGCTGGGGGGTTTATATGAAAGCAATATAGAATGAGCAGAAAATTTAACTGTTTAGTTCATTATAAATATCTAGATAGATAAGATGATGTGATACATTGTGTACCAGATTAAAGCTTGATCTACCATACAATCTCATTGGATTGTCTATGAAATCCATGAATTTGCATGTCCTATAAATCACTGGTGACACTGCCTGTCTTTGATCATCCATTCTATTGAAATTTACGGCTCAATATTTATGTAACATTATTGTGAATATCACTGAAACCTACAAGAATAAGCAGAAAATTAAATAAGAAAAAACTAGAGAAATATATTTTCAAAATTTATTATAATAAATGAACAGTGAACAGCAAACCAGGAAGAAAATAAAAGATAAAATTTTGTGAAATCAGATTTCACCAGAGGTTATTTGAACATCTACACATTTCACATTATTTTTTTAATGGGTATTTAGTCATAAGGTTGTAAAAGGAAAAAAAAAAGAGAGAAAAGCTGCAGGTACCTGTGAACATAAACAGAAACAATCTATGCCCACAAAAAGAAAAAAACAAACAAACAAAACTCCCAAACATTACTTTCATAATCATCATTCATCATAATATCAGCGATACTCGCTCTGCACAAGAGCCCTTATGCATATTCAAACAGAGATCTTAATTTGAATTCATAATACCTTGAAAAGCTTTTTTATGCCAAGTCCCCTCTTGCATATCACTTTGAAAAATCTTCTCCTTTCAGCATATGGTTAAGATCAGAAAAATATGTTAGGAAAAACGACATCTTGGCAGTAAGTGTACTTTTTGCATTTATGCCTTCATATCACATTTGCAAGATTGTTATTGGATAAAATTTCCCAGTATATGACCAAGTCAATTTAATTTGAAAGTACGGAGTATAAATTTTTAAAGTACATTTAAAAAAATATCAATATTAGCTATGTATTTGTAATTGAACAATGTCAGATTCTATCAAGTCTTAAATGAAGTGTTGTCTTCTTATAATTCCTGTGAATGTTTTTTTCATATTTGATAACTGGAAACTAAAAGGATGGGGATGCACACAATTCTTTCAAGGCATTTAAGTGCTTAACCACTGTTTAGCTACTGCATTTTGATTGCAGTGATTGTAGTGTGTATTGGGTCTGGGAACATGCAGCACATACACATACAACCTAAACTACATCCTTAAACCTTCTTGATAACCAACAAACAGATAAATATATTCTCATTAACTACTATCTCCCATCGTTTCACAGACAGATACCGTTTTCCCATTTCATGGACTTCACCCATCCCTCCAGATGTTCAAAAATAGACCATGATTTGGTCTATTGACCATTCAGCAGGATGGGTGCTTAGGACAGGAGAAGCAGCACACTTGATCATTGGGCACCAACACTGGCCAGACCCAGGTCACTGCCACACTGTCCTTGCTCCTCCCAAAATTCACTCTTCATTGGTTCATGTCATTCCTGCTATTTTGCTCCCTGCAACATAAAACTTACATCACAAATTATTTTTCCCCCTAGGCTAAATGTCCTTGAGGCACACACTGGGTTTCCCCATCCTACCACTTTAGCCACCAAGTATATCATGGTCCTTGAGCAAAGACAGTCCCATGAATGGGCTTGCCTTTTCCCACAGGGAAAGGGGGTTAGGCACTTAAATGTCTTTGAGGACTCCTACCTTGGTGGTTTTTTGGAGGTAATTCAGAAAGTTACAGAAAGGCAGGGCAAGAGATTATCATGGATCTGTGCCAAAATCAGAGCAAAGCTTTCCTTTCCTCTCTTTCTTCCTTGTTCGCATCTCCTTATTGGGCTTGTTGCACATTGATGAAGATCAGCCACTTCCTAAATATTTCCACACCAGTTATTCTTCTATTTGCAATATTTCGTAGCTGACATCTAAGAAATTATGCTGCTTCAATTGTGATAGAAATACGGATGCTAAAAGCAGGTTGCACAAGATAATATTACTACTTTTATTTGTCAGGGTCTTGTGCACTATGAAGTTAGCGGTAGAACTCCTGTCAACAGTGTTTGTCAATTTACTTGAAGATCGAATCTTTTTTTACACTGTCTTCACAACTTAAGGCACCAAACATTTGCATGGGCATAATGTTTTTCAGTCTTCTCCCAGATGGGAGCTTTTACCTATGGGGGTCTGATTGCAAGACTTGAACCAAGCAAATTATATTGTAGGTGGAGGAAAATAACACAGTACAGCAATTCTGTTATTTATTATTCTAATTCTTGCAAGACACTAAGATGATATCCAGGGTGCTTTTGGTTATATTTGCAACACTTAAATGTAGATAATATTAATTGTATTTGTAGCAAATTTGCTATATGAATCAGAATAAAAGCCATGATGATTTGTTTGTGGCATTTTGCTGACGGTAGCAAAATCACACTTTGGAAAAAGTCTCTAAACAGCTGTCACTCAGAATAAAGGGCACATTGATTGACATTCTTTGTGTTTTTAAACACTGCCACACTAATTTTTTTAAAGTTTTTGTAGACTACAGCAACATTTTCAGTAAATGGTTTGTTTTATTTCTAGGCACTAAGATATGTTTCTCTGTAATTCATTTGTGAAAAGAAAAACATGAGTTCTGCAATACAGTAGGACAGTTTGCTACTGTAAACTAGCAATTTAGAATTATTTTTCTGAATGTCCTTAATGCATGAAAACATTTTTTTTTTTTGTTCCTTTCACAGTAAAGGACCAGAACTTGTGATGTGATGAGATTTCTCATTTTTATTGTATTCAGTGGATTCAAAGTGCTCTGGCTAATTAGTGAGATTAAATTTAAGATAAGTTTTTACTTTGTTTTGTTTGTTTGTTTTTTTTTTTTTAATCTGGGCATGGCATAATTTAGCAGAATTTTTAGGAGATAATTTTAAATTCCTAAACTGCTGTAATTAGGAGGCTTCTTATAGTCATGATTTCTTTTTCTTTCTGTTAAAAGTGAGCCATTATGTGTGTCAGAATTCTTTAAACTTTTTGTTCTGTGATCTTATACTCCTTAAAGGTTTTTTTTCCTATCCTTATCATTAATTTTTCATCAGTATTGACTGCGTTTTCAGACTCTGGGGCAAGTTTTATTCATGTTAGCATTCTAACTGAGCAGAAACAAGAATTGCTTTTCAAATATGCTTCAAACATTTGGATAATAAACTGAATAAGTAATGCAATATGGTATTTCCGTTCAAGTTGTTTGAAAGGTATTTCTATTTTTGAAAGTAAAAGCACTAAATTTCCAATCAATTTTATTAGCTCACAGAAATAACTTTAACATAAGAGCCTCAAAAATAATTTTGGAGTTATTAGGCATATATATACTATTAATAAAGAAGATACATGACATCACCCATTTTATAATTGTTTCATCATAGAATAAGTTCTTTTAGAACTGATTTTGTGAATATCCCATGTTTGCCTGGTTTATCCAGCATAAGATCACATGCTAAATAATAGAGTATTTTTGGTTTCAGAGTCACCATTAAAAAAAAAAAATCATTGTGACAATTGCTCAAATAGTTTCGCAGTTATTCATATGACATGAAAAATGTATTCTTATGGTAAAATTGTAAATATTTGATCTATTAAAACTTATTACTGTGATGTAGACATCTTATTTGTGAAAGCATCTTGCATCTGACATTAAGAAATCACTCATGAATGGCTTGGTTTGAAAATGATCAGCTGTTTGAAAATGAGAAAATGATTTTTCAAGAATAAACCTAATCACTAGATGCTTACTAAAATAAAATGTGACAATACAATTAGCATATAATGGGTAAGATTTTCATGCTTCTTTTCTCAGTATAATGTGACTGCTGCACATTATGTGTCAGACTGTATATGATAGGGATTGAACTCAGCTTGATTTATGAAAATCATAAAAAAAATCCTTGGTTAAAGCAAAAGAGGAAATAGTGACATTTTTGCATGCTGTTGTAAAGTGAGGGAAACAATGCTAATCCATATATATAATTATTAATAAAGAGTAGATTATAAAAATATGTGCTGGCCCAAGTATAATAATCTTTAAATAATTGAAATTGGAAGCAATTATTTTTTTAACACCTTAATTTTGGAGCAGCATTCCAAGTCAAACATGTTAAAAATCTTAAGGAATTGTTCACCTAAACAGTAATAAATTTCTATTCTCAGCAAGAAAGTATTCATTTTTTTAAGGGGTGACTTTAATTTTTTTTTTTTTTTTTGACAGCTGAAGATGCTTGTGGAGGAACTATGAGAGGATCAAGTGGAATCATCTCAAGCCCCAACTTTCCTAATGAATATCATAATAATGCAGATTGCACATGGACAATTGTGGCAGAGCCTGGTGACACTATCTCACTCATATTTACAGATTTCCAAATGGAAGAAAAATACGATTATTTGGAAATAGAAGGTTCTGAACCACCTACAATAGGGTAAGTCAAATATTGAAATTCTAATGTGATAAAAAAGAAAAAGATGATGAAATGTGAAAGTACAACTTTTGTTACTTTTCTTTTTGTGAATATGTAGTCTTGCTGAAAAAAACCCCTCACAATAATAATTGTGACTATGACATAATGTTGATATTCCAATTGGAGCTGTAAAATGGTTTTTAAGTATATTCCAAAGATGTAGCATCAAGATGAAGGGCACTGTAGACTCATTTGCCTCACTGTCTACGTGTCTAACCATTTAATCATTACTGTATTAAAAATGCATATATTTAGAAACAGAATGGAATGGACTCTTGTACTGGTAAGGATTGGTGAAGCCTTCAGAGAGTTTCATAATGTCAGAAAGGGAATGGCATGGAGGCCTTTCAGCACAGAGCTAGGGGGAATTAGCATTGGCCACAGCTGTTGATCACGGATTGTCTGTGGAGGATTTTCTCTACAGAGAACTGTATGCATGGTCTCTAAATAATGTTCTGTGAGTATGGTTGGTGATACACTTACCTGGAAATTGCCATCCTGATCTGTGAGATAAAACACCCTGAGCTGAGTAGTCACAGTACTTTGTGGCTCTGGTTTTACTCCACATATAGCACCTTTAAGAAGAGTTTATGACTGGTTTTTTGTTGACTTAGCAGTAGTAACAATATTTTTGCTAGTCTGACTTCTGCAATTCTTGATCTCAGTGTAGATGCATTATGTAGATGTTGTCAAACAAGTACAAGAAATAAAATAGTAAATAACCTCTTTCAAGATCAAATTCAGTTAAATAGGAAAAATAAATTACACATTCTTTGGCTTTCTGGTCTGGTAGTTTTATGGTAACACAACATCACACTACTCAAGAAACATGTCAATATGACAAATCCTTGTGTTTGTTTTATTGGTTTAAATATGCTGTTGATTCACAGAAAAGAAGTTGTGTACAAACTCATAAATCCCAGTTATGGTCTCCAGTAAAATCTTGACCTCTTAAGTGGCTCATAAAGCTTTATGGAGGTTCTGTATGACAGACAGAGGCATGTGAACAACAGGTGATACAAGTTGTTGGCTAGATACATTGAAGTCAGTAGAGTCTTGTTTTCTTCATATCAGTATAAACCTCCTCCAAACATAACATAGACCAAATAAAATGTTTTTGATTTTATAATGAGGAAAGATCCAAAATTAGATAATTATATTGTTTTAAAAGCACCAGTCTTGGTTTCCGTAAGTGTTGCTTATAAGTAATATATTTTTGCTTCTTCAAGGTGTGATAGAAGGCTATACTTTAAGCTTTAGCAAATAGTGTTTCATAATTTAATTCATACTGCCACCTACATAGTTAATTACCTGTATTAGAATATTAATTAATTGCCATTGAGTTTTTCAGGCTCTTAAACTGAAATCTTTTGAACTAGCTGTCAGCTAAAATAATAATTTATAATAATTAGTGAGGTAACACCAACGACGTAGAGACATTATGAATCACTTGAATAGCTGAATGTGCATTTGATTTTTCTTTTCATTATTCATTCATGAGCTTGAAACAATTATTTCATTTTTTGTTCTACAAAATGCTTTGGCTGTATTCAAATGATATACTAAGATTACTTTATACATGGAAATTCCCATTATCTGTTTACAAAACATAAAAATTTACAATGCTAATTTAATAATTGCTCATGTAGAGAAGCAGACTGAGAGCATATTCTTTTTTTAGCTTGTCATTTATATTCCCTAAATTATACTGATGTGTTCAATTATGGAAAAGTATCCCCCCATATGTTGGGAAAAACAGATTTGGAAAGCTTAATTAACAACAATTTGTTAATTAGATTTAGAGTGGTAATACTGTATATGTCCTTAGACTATAGCTAATCTAAAACTAAACCCAGGTTCTTTATCTTTCATTCTGGAAAAAAAAACCCCATAATTTAAAAAATTGCTAAAAACTTATTGATTGATCTGGATAATAAGCACTATTATAACATAATTTCTCAGAAAATTTGATGCTTTATATGACTATCACACCTAATGATTTTAAAAAAAAACCCACAAACTTTTCTTCTGCACATCTGTTGTGTAACAAAATATCCCTACTTTTTGTTTCTAAGTGAAATTAAGAGCCAGATTATGCATCAATAGATAGGCTGGGGTTATCCATGAGACAAGGCTTGGAATTCTTGATGAAGTGCTAACTTTCTGCAGTTTTCCAGTCAGTCACTATAGTATTTCAGATATGCCAGTCTTTTCTCTTAAGAAAATCATGATAGGCCATTTTCATTTAAATAGCAGAGAAAAATTGTGTAGATGCCATTCAAGGTTCCTGTTGTCTTCTTGTTTATTCTAATGTTTGCCAACTTGAGTTGGACTATGGCACTTTGGGAGTAAAACTGAAGGAAAATTTTTAGTTTGAGGAAAGTATTTTCTCTTTTTTTTTTTTGACAAAACAAAAAGCTGAAAGCAAATAAGATCTAGTGAAATGTTCCTTTTTGTCTAAGTGAAAAGTTGGGGGGTTAGGCATTAATTGGTGAAAGAAGTGGCAGTGTCATTATGGGATATCCTGTATATGGAAGTTTAGAGTTAAATAGTTTGAGAATATCTGAACATGTAAGAGTTTTCTAATGCTTTTCTTTAGGATACTTTGGTTGGAATGTTTCACTTAGTTTGTTGTTGGTCACTTTTAATGGAATATTTAATAATCACAGAGCAGAGAATTGGAATGATTCTCTAGGATGCTTTAACATGGATAACCTGGATTCCAGTATGCACTCTAGTCTGAAATGTTAAGGCAATTGTTATGACACTGGCTAAATAGTAAATACAAAGTGGTGGCACCTCCTTCCCAGAACAGTCTATGAAAGATGTGCTTAGAGCACTCTCTAGATAAGAGCAGGTGAGAATGGACAGTATATATTTCACACTGGCTAAGACATTAACTCTGTATATTCTGTTTCCCATTACCAGCTTAATTTGGCTGCCGCTGCAAAACAAGTTGACAGCTGTTCTTCCTCCATATTTCGATAACTTGTTTATGACAGAAAAACCCCAAACAAACATAGAAACAAAAAAGGCCAAAACAAAACCTAAACCCTGCAAAGACCTTAGATTAATTGAACCTGAAATGGTGATTAGTTTTGAATTAACACATATATTTTTGATGGATAGACTGGAAAGTAATAGAAAATAGTGGTTATCATAAAGTATGTGTTTGGAGCACCTTAATTCACAGAACTAATGCTGTAGTCTGAATAAAGATCACATTTTCTTTACAAGGAACACATTTTGCAGATTTTTTTATGGTTGACATGAAGATGAGACTTCATGATGAACTCCTTCTCCTTAATGAGAAGGAGTTTTGCGAGTGTAGTAATGTCTCAAATGCTGCAGGTAAAATGTACTTAGCTTATAGCATGATAAAACAAAAAGCCCAAAGACTTCCACTCTGTTCTCTCTGGGTAAGAGTGCACTTCTAAGAAAATCTTTGTGTAGTGTTCTGATATTTGACCTACCACCGTCGTGGTCACACAAAGTAGTAGGGCACCTAAGAACTCTGTTATCAAAACCAAATTTGAAATATGATGCAATCACTTCTTTTAAAATAAAATAATTCACCTAACTTCTCTCTTACTATATTCCTGGATTTTTAAAAGTAATTCCTAATATACTTTCCTAAAATGCAAGGGAGATGTAGAATTTTCTGTAATAAATTGAAGAATTGTCTAGACCATATGTCTGTGATTTTAGCCAGTTTTTTTCATATATAAATCTAGATAAAATGTACAGTGATATACACTAAATGAAATGTATGTTGTTGAAACCATAGCCAATTTATTTCTCTTCTGAAATATATTTAAATATTTCATTTTTTATACTGCATATTTTGTGCATCATCTTAATTGCATTCAAATAGAAAGCTGTTAGAGAACAATGGCTAGCAAAACTAATTTCTCCTTTGCAACTGTGATTTTTTTGCATTCTTTCCCTAGCAGAAATACTCCTTTTGAATTAATGATAAATATTCTGTGAAGATGAAATTAGAATTTTTGTAAAAAGTCTTTCACTTAACTGAGTGGAACTCCATCCAGTTTCAGGAGGTTTTATCTGAGATATTGAAAACTTTTGATTTTCATAATGATATTTTTCAAGATAGCCTGTTAGCTAAAGACTTCCTTACAGATAGCACGTATGAGAAAGAAAAAGAACACAAAAATGTGGGTCTTTGTTTGGGTTTCCAAATCAGAATTTATTCCAAGTAACTAATTACTTTTTATCAATTTGAGCCTATCCTTGACCAGGGAACAGTATTGGGTTTGTGTTGCAAGGTTTTGGTAGCAGGGGGCTACAAGGGTGGCTTCTGTGAGAAGCTGCTGGAAGCTTCCCCCATGTTCAGCGGAGGCAACACCAGCCGGCTCCAGCATGGACCCACAGCTGGCCAAGGCTGAGCCCATCAGCCGTGGGGGTAGCACCGCTGGGGTGATGTGTTCAGGAAAGGGTAAAAGAGCTGCACAGTGGCACTGCAGTTGCAGCTGGAAAGGGGAGTGAGGGATACAACTCTCCAGACCAGGGTCTGTGAATCAGGAGGGGAAAGATGTACTTCAGACACCACAGCAAGGATTCCACCTCAGTCCCTGCTGCAGCCTGTGGTGAGGCAGCTGTCCCTGTCTTGGTTCATGGTGGAGCAGAGATCCACCTGCAGCCTGGAAGGCTCCACGCTGGAGCTGGAGTCCAACCTTTGAACAAACAAAAGTTATTTAGCTATTTGTTGTTAATAAGTATTTCCTGACTCTTACTCTCATTTTACTAGTGCTATGAAAGAACAAAATGATAAACAGAACCTGTAAGAAATACTAGAGAAGAATATACTAACTAGTGGTAATTAAAAGCAAAGTGAGGGTGAGCAGGCAGATATTATCTATTATGAAAAAGGATATTATCTGTGGTTGGGATTTTTTGTGAGGAAAATGCAGTCATTCATGTTAGATATCTGCATGGTAACTTTTACTGCCAGTTTGGTTACAACAGAAAATAGCCTTTAGGAGGCATTTAAAAATTAAATGTACTGTTATGACAATTAATCCTACAACAGACACATGCATTAATAAAACAGGTTCTCTCGATCAGATCTTTTTAATGTGGTGGTTATTTTATTTACCCAGTGCCTGAATAGGTGAGATTTATTTTCAGTCAATGTACTTGATTAAATAATGCACATACTTAAGGCTACAGAGGAAAACCTCTGCCTGACACAAATGTGGCAGCACAGGGATAGAAAATCACACCACAATAATACAAGTACCAATGAAAATCATAATATGTTGAAGGAAAAAAGCAAAACAGACAAAGCAAGAAGCCGAGGTTCTCATAAGAAGAGATTAAAATAGGAGGAAAAAAATCCCACCTCCAGCCCAGCATTTACTTTCTTGAAAAATCACTTCAAATTAGAAAGTGACAAGAGTAACAATCTCTTTTTTGATAATGAAGACTGTTGACACTGCTTTAGATATTATTACTGTTTTCTCACTAATACAAATTTTTTAAATCTGTGTTTAATGCTCAGAGGAAGGACTCAGGAAACTAATGGTTATGAGTAATATGATTTTAATAAGGATGCTAAAAGCCCCAGATGAGAAAGTTTGTTATCTGATAACAGTTGAATTTAAATTTAAAAAATAGTAGCAAAATTGATACTGCTTATCATTGACAAAATACTTTCAGAAGAATGTTGTGGTTGTAGCCAAATAGGTAGAAAAAATTATTCAAGTAACAGAACAAAAAAAGTGCAGTCATAAAAACCTCCTGTAATTAGCGAAGTATTTGTTCATCGATAGTGGATAGAATTAATTTTTACTGGATTTAGTTGGAAAAAAAGAGTCACTGCAAAAAGCATTCAAGTTTTGGAGTGCCTAAATCCTTCACTCCTTCTGAAACAGGGAACAGAAGGTAATAGAGATAATGCTTAACTGTGGAACAGGGAGAGCAGAAAATCAGGAATAGGAGGAATACCAATGCTAAAAATATAATCTGGTTTAAGCCTTTGATAATCCATCCATTGTGTGTTATCATTTTCATCTTTTTCTGAAGGACTGAGAACAAAAAGGAAGTTCTTTGCTTTTTTGGAAACAAAAGCTTTCCATAGAAACCAGGTATTTCCATACTTTACTGTTTGCTTCTGTGGTTTAACTTTTTGCTTGGTGATTCAGCATTTCACCTGTGGCATTTCCATAAGGTCATTTGGAACCCTGCAAGAAGCACAATGCATTCTGTAATGCATAGGGTTCAGGCACAATGATAGTGTTAGGAGGGGAATTTGTTATAGTGACTGTGGAGGTTAATGGCATGTTTTTCTTTGTTCTATTGTGTGATTCTATCTGGCAATCATCATCTGAAAAGGACTTTGAAACTGGCTTTACATCTGGTACTCTCAAAATTCTTACTAAAACAGGAGAAAGATTTGAATCTAAGAGAGGAATAAGATATCAAATTGTATGTTTAACAGCAGAGGCAGAGACTTTTCCGTTATTTTGTACTATAGGTTCTTGTATGTTTCTGAAAAAATAGAAGGCCCTTCCGTAGTGAGTACCCTGTTTTGATGGGGTTTTCTGCAGTCATTTCTCATGTTGTAGTTCAAAGTGCAGTCCCAAACGTGCCTCAAATTTTTCTGGCAGAATAGACACATATAAACATGAGCTACATTATGAAAATCTGTCACTTAACAGTAGAGACCTTGAAGTCTCTGCTTCTTATAAGAGTTACTTTGTGGCATTTAGATTCAGTGCTTAGTAAAAGGAGAATCTGACTTTAAGAAATTGTAATATCCATGGAAATACAAATCAACCAAAGGTGTAAATCCAGAGTTTAATCCTGGAATGAAGTATGTTATGCATGCATTCACATAACCAGGTTGCAAGGAAACACCAGACAGAATGACAAAACGTTATAAGCAGGATAGCTCAGCATGGAAGGGAACTCAGGATCTGATTAGTCCAGTCTACTACTGAAAGCAGACTTAGCTCTCAGATGAGGCGAGATTGCTCAGGCCTTTATCCAGACTGTCTTAAGAACCTCCAAAGATGGAGTCTGAACAACCTATGTGGACAACTTTCTAAATTTCCTGACTGTCCTCATGGGAGGAAAAGTTTTTCCATTTTTTCTTTACTTAGAAATCATTGTTTTCAGTCAGAATCAACACACAAGAATTTCATATTAGCAAATATCTGTTTGAGGTCCAAACATCTCCTGCGTTCTCTTTCTTCCTTGTGGATAGGCAGTGGTATGACCTTTCTCCTGAGCAGATTGGCTGATACAGCCAATCCTAGCTCATGAGTTGAAGATTTTCCTTCCTCAGGCTCAAGTTGTCCCATTCATCTTACAGGGATGTGTACATGACCAGAGACATGATTCGTCCTGTCTTCCTCTAGAATACTAAGTGCTAAAGCTTATCTGGCACATGTGATTTATAACTATAAAATGGAGTTAAGCCTCAGTGAGAAAACTATCTGTTAAATTCTAATGTATTCTTGCATGAGGCAGGGAGTCAGATGCAGGCACAAAATCCCCTTGGTTCATTGTTGTACAAATGAACACTTTATATGGCCACTGTGATGCTGCTTTTGAAAAAAAATATGTTCCCACTTCTATTTTTGACTCATCCCCTACCGTGTGTCGGCTCAGGCATTTACCCAGTCACAAAGGAACTGCACCAGGAAGTGATACAAGTAAAACCCATGCTTTTTTTTCTGCTGTGTTAGTGAGCAGGAAACATAAGAGTTGAAGAGAACAGCGAGGTACATAGGGAGTGGCATATTGTTTCTTCAAGGAATAGAACAACTTTATTGTCAAAATAAAGCCTGATCTGCTGTCTTCTCAGGTACTTGTATGTTGAATAACAGTACCTATGCAATGATCTACTTTTTTTTCCCTTTTACAGTATGTGCAGAGGCTTCACAGAGTTATTTTATTTCCTGTATATTTTTTATGCTGTATCCTTAATTTAATGCATTCTTATGATGGTATGAAATATTTTATTTTGATTAGTGTAGTCAATGTCAGGAAGACAGTATTTCATTGTTGCTATTGCAAAAGGTGGTTAAATGCACTTCTTTTGAGGAAACTTTTCTGAAGCTGCTCCTAATTTCTTACCTTTCCTATGCTCAGGAGTACTGCAAAAGGAAACATTTGTAAGCCTTTTCTGAAGTTGCATGTTTTCATTATTCTGATAGTACTTTCTAATATGCGTGAAGTTATTCTCATCTGGAGTCAAATGGATATTCACCAGCAGTTATCAAACAAGCAGTTATACATTGGATGGGCTTTTTATGTGTATTCTCTACAGAGATAGGACTATATTATTATTTCACAAAGTCTTATCAACATTCAGAAACAAATTGAAAAACAGTTCTCTTGAATCTTTATATGCAAGAGCAGTACTCTGGTTTTCCCACCATCCCTCTTAGATGAAGATTTACTGACTACTTTTTTTGTGCTTCCGTGGGTCTCTTTAATCCTCCTTTGATGAAACAGCCCAGAGTGCTTCCAGTGTGGCTTACGTGTAACTCTGCTTTGAAGAAACCAGGTAAATAATAGCGTAGACCTGGGGGATTTTTCTAATGAATACTTAAAAAGTGTAATAAAAAGTAACAAAAGTAACAAAGAAAATCAGAAGTCTCTTACAGCAGTTTCGGGGAAAAAAGTAGAAGTAGGAAGATGGCTTGATGATTTAACAGGGAGCACTTTCAGTGTGCTTACTCCAGCAGAATACTGCACTTGTTTTGATGTGGTCATTTGCTATAGTCTCAGGATGGCAATTGTTGGAGTAGTGAAGGAGACTGATTGCTCATGTCCTGACTGAAACATCAGTGACTGAACTCGCAAGTGAGTTTTATGCTGTGTGAGCTGTATGGTGGGGGAAAGTGTATTAGAATAGCATAAAGCTCGAGACAAGGCAGGGAAAAAGCACCACAACCAACCCAAACCCCAAAGAATAACTAAACCAGAAAACATACAATTGCTTAATTTGTCATCTTAGAGTAATTAAAACTTCGCATTTTCTTTTCATGTGTTCTGAGTCCTTGCCATGTTTACTTCATTTAGCAAAGTAAGTGGCGTGTTGTGGGAGAACAGTGATCCCTGAAGAGATAATCCCAAATCACTCTCATTTCTAGATTCTAAATTAAAAATTTTAGTTTGTTTTGTACATTGGGTAAAATATGTGCATTCATAATTCCATCTTTTATGTCTCAGGCTACGGCAGCAAAAAGTATCATACTTTGAATACATGAATGATATCCTTTGCATTCATTAATAAATTTTGACAAGATAAAATATTATTTATATGGGCCCTACAGGCTAATCGGAACTTCACAGACTAGTGCTTCGTTTTGTGATTGTCCATCTGTTTTGCCTGTGAATATTGCATTAGGATATTTATGGTGCAAATTCACTTGTAAAATAAACCGGTGACTAAAACGAACCATTAAACATCCTTTGAACCTGCTAATGCAATTCCGTTATATTAAGGATCAACACAATGTCAAACTAGTGTCAGAACAACTTTTTATAATTATGTACCACCCAGTTTGCAGGTGACCAGTGACAACCCACAACTTCCTGGTCATTACCTAATGGTCAATAAAAAATGAAAAGAAACCAGTCATGTACGTTTACTGTATGTTTATTTGTTCAGCATACAGTAGATCATGCAAAATTTCACTGTTAGGGTGGTCATGCATTGGAATAGGTTTTCCAGGGAGGTGGTGGAATCACCATCCCTGTCGGTGTTTAAGAGGCGTCTGGATCTGGCACTGGGTAATATCATTTAGTGGTTTGGGGATCAGAGTGGTAGTGCTGGGTTGATGGTTGGACTTGATCATCTTAAAGGTCTCTTCCAACCTTGAGGATTCTATGACTAAGTGATTTCAACTGACAGTATCTAATGTTTAATCACAATGAATGATGAGATGTAAACCATACTTTTAATGGCAGCTTTATTTTGTTGTTTTGTGAGGCTTTTTTGTAGCCAACTACTTTTCTATCCTGTACTAAAAAGCTTATTATGAAGATATATCTTTATTGAGTCACCTCCATCCCTCTTTCTTTGCTAAGTAGACTTTTTGGATATTTCTGTAAGAGTCCATAAGTAAGTTGGTGGCAGCTTCACATCTCTCCATCAGCCTTTTTGATATCCAGACTAGTGTCTTTGAAACTGCAGAAAAATTACCTACTACACAGTACATACTCTTTCTTCCTGAAGCATGTAACACAGGTTTTGACATCTTTCATGTGGATATATTGCACTGCTGCAGAAATTATTCTCCCCATTATTTTTTATGTTAGAGGACAAACTTTAACCATCATCTCTATTTTCTGAGCAAGAATGGGCTGTCCTGAATGTCCTAAGGGAAGTTAAGTGTAAGGTGAAAGACTATTTGAATAAGGCTTATTTTCTGTTTAGTAACTGACCCTATGCCTTTCAAGAAAAAGAATAAAAAACAATTCTGAACTGAAACTTCCAACTTTTTAACACAACTTTCCAATCCTGTATAACTTGTAGAATCTGAGATTCAATCCCAAAATGCATGCATCTTTGCTTGTTTGTGTTTTGGTTATTTTTGAGGAGCATGTTTTCCAGAGAGTTAATTATAAAAGGGGAATTGTGTAATAAAGTGGAATTAAGGAACTGCTACAGTGTTGAATGGAATTTAAAGCAGAGTTCAGCTCCTGTGGGAGAGAAATGAGAGATGATTATGACAGAAGCAAAGGCTAACAGTCCACTGAGTATTATTTTTTCATTTAACTTTGAATTCCAAATGAATCTACTAGCAAGACCTTCCACCAATTGTTAATGGATTTAAAATAGGTAGCTGAAAGCTAAATTTGTACTCAAAATTTCACTAACAATGAAGCTATAGCTTTGCTAGATGTGCTGGAAATTATTTTTATTATTGTAGTCTGTGCACCAGACATATATAGGCATAAATTGGACTGTTACAGAAATGTTGCCATTCTATTTGGTTTCGGTGATTTTGGACACAGGGTCCCAAAACTGTGAAGTAGAGCAGCACATTGTATTATTCTGTTCTAGAAAGATTCCATACATAGAAATAGAGCTTAAATCCCCAAACTTGCAATTTCAATTGTGTTGCTGTTTAAAAGTGATGACAATTGATTTAAATAGAAGCCTGATCTATTTAGTATATTTAGTTATTTAGTATAACTTTTCCTCTTAGTTTGTGTAGCCAAGCTTGCTACTGATGCAGGAAAAGGGTAAAAGATGAACCTGGTGGTTTCAATAGCCTAGTTCAGTTTACACGGTGGAGTCCACATTACTTTGCAACATATCCTGTATTACTGGTCTCTGATTTTCCTTTGGCTTCACCTGGAAACATGGGACATAGATTTAAACTTGAGTGGCTCAGAATTCATGGCAGAANATATATATATATGTGTGTTTTCCATTAAAAGAAAGATCTAGGAACAAACACTGTGAACTGAAGTCTGCAACTAAACCTGAAAGAAATCAGAGTTCAGAGTAGGATGCTATTGGGGAGAATAACAT
>VZTI01001627.1:92366-171325 GCA_013397865.1 Struthidea cinerea | reverse complement strand
GGTTTTTTTGGTACTAAATCAAATAGACAAAAAGGAAGATACTATATAAAATAACAGGTATGTATATTTGTGTGCATTGAGCTAAGCAAAAATAAAAATGATACAACATATCTTTGGTATTATATTTTAATATCTATTTGAATTAAAAAAAAAAAAAAGGAAAATACTAGTGCTGCCAACATTGAATGTTTAAGTAGAAGAGCAAGTTCTTTGTATTCTGAAAAATTGGAAAATAGATACATGTAAAAGACTATTTGATAAAAAGAAGGATTTAATTTATCTGGAAATCAATTGAAAGAGCAGAATGGCATTTTGTAGGCATACTGAGTTTTTAGAAATAAGATTTTTGTTTCTTTTTTATGCAAAAAAAAAGTATTTGTCTAAAAATATGAAGGATTAAGGCAGTTTGAATGGAATTTTATTACTGTTTATGGGTAAATAGACATCAATACTAAGGAAAAGAACATCAGACATTAAAAGACTTACCAAAACAACTTCAAAAGAAAAGGGGTTAATATAATCCATGGGAGATCTGGCTCTAAGTGGAAGTGAATATATCAAGTACATAATAACAAGCTATCCTATTTCAAAAGAAAGATATAAATCATAATAAGAGACCTTTAAAGCTCCTGGTGCAGTCATAAAGATATACAGAGCAGAAAGAAATTTTGCAAAAGGTGAGAAAGAACCACATGACTAATGAATAAAGGCGTAAAATACTAAGAAGCCTTGAGAATACAGTAAGAAAGGCTGTCACAGTTGCTGAATTACAATTACCAAAGGATATAAAAGACAATGATGGAGAGAGCTTGTAACTACATTACAAGTAAAGAGAAAACAAGAAAAATTGGTTCCTCAGTGAAAAGAAAATAACACAGGGCAAAGGACAGGGACACCCGGGAAGTTGTAATAGAGACAGTTAGCTCTGAACCCTGGAAAAATAATGGACTAAGTGATGAAAAATTATTCAATGAAAAAATCTAATTCTTTTTAGTAACCATTTTTTTTATTACAGACTAGCAGAAAAAAGACTTGTTGTTGCCTCTAAATATGTGGTGTACTTAACTGGGAAAAGGCACACAAAAATAGTTACTGGTTTCTCTCTGTAAGTCAGGTTGTGTTGCATCTAAAACAGATTAAATCTAGGCCTAGTAATGCTAAATATTTTTGCAATATCTCGGATAGTGGAAGGATTATGCACAAATATCATTAATGGACTGAACTCTGGAGGGTTGTAGGCTTTTTAAAGGACAGCAATATACTTCAAAATAATGCTGATAAATCAAAATGAACTTGAACACGTGAAATTTACTTCAGAGAAGTATAAAAAGCTGTAGACTAAATAAAGAAGGCATAGGAGTTAAATCAAATAGGGAATAAATACCCAGTCAGAGGACTAATTCTGATTAAATACATCAAGAAAACACAAAACACATAAATATTCATAAGAAAAATTATTGAACAGTGTGTCCTTGTGTGCACATGCTTTTATGTGTGCAGAAGTTAATTGTTGTTATAGTATATGCCTCGCATTTATTCAGACACACAACCTTCATAAATTGCAGATAGGGTTAATAAAGATGCTGGAAAGGGTTGAATTCTTAATGAGCTGAAAAAAAAAAGTGCATTGATGTTCATTTACAAATGTAAATGGTATTTTATATTTATACAGCCTTTAAAACTGCATTAACAGTTAACACACGTCTTTTCATGTTTCCTAATCAGGTATTTCCTAGTATATCTTGATAAAATAAATAAAAAACCTATTTGAAACCATCTTAAATCATCAGGTGGTGTTGTAGCTCAGTAGGCCCAACATTTTCTCAATGTGTCATGCTAGGATGGGTATTAAGGATTGGGACTAAAGTTTACTAGCACAGCTGTGGAACCTAAGCTTGCTTCCACCTGCCCATGTCTGGTTATCTTTCCGATAATTAGATTCTTATAAATCAATACTTTAAAGGTCAGTCAATGTGTAGCATGTGAATTAGTGACCTACTATCTTTTATCAGTTACTAGATCTGAGTATTTGCAAACTTTTCAACTGAGATTTTTCAGGAAAGGCATTCAGAGTGCTCAGACATTATCTCATTACCACTAATCAGTAAAGGCATCATATAAGAATTTTATAGATAATAGACTCTGATAAAAGGTATTTTAAAACTGATATTTTTGTCTTTTTAGTGCATAATTTAGAATATATCACTTTCCAGTCAAATGTCATGAACAAAGGTTTCTTTTGGCAACTTCAGTTTTTGCAGTGATACTTTATTTATAGGGTAAAGTAAATAAAAATCATTATTCTAAGGGATGCTTACTTAAAATTTGCTCCAGTTTGGGAAACCTGCATAATGAGCTGGCTGTTCAACTAGGGCACCAAAATTTCCTTGAGTATAAGATATTTAATTATAAAACCACAGAATATTGGTAAATTTTCTAAACTTTGTTCTCTAGCAGAGCTTTCATATTGTTAATCAATATATTAAGCAACTCCATTAATTTTATTAAAAATAAACATGATAAAAAATATTTTGTGTTGCATATAAAAGCCAGCATTATTAAGCAGGTCTACTTTGTTCATTTTTGGTGGCAGAGGGAGAGGCAAAGATGTGAAGACTAAGAACAAATTACATTTGCTTATATGACAATGGAAAGATTACTTTTAGATTCTAATGCACAAACACTTATTTAAAATGTTTTTTATGTCTCTTTCAGCTTTAAATTGAAGACTTTTGAATCAAAGGAGTTTTCCAAGTAACACAGATTGATATAGCAAAATCAATTTGAAGTATTTTGAATTATCAATCACCTTTTGTTTTTTAATAATATTAATTATCCACAATTAAAAGTAGACTATGAGATTTTATAGTATTGTGGAGAATCTTACACATTCTTCTTATTTCATAATTTCTTGTTGTATCATAGTTTTAGACATTTATTGCTCTTTAAGTCTTCTGTACAGCCTCTGTTAACAGAGAGTGCGATGTCTTTTTTGGAAAAGTTAAACAACAAATATTCATTTTGGATACATGGTGTCAAATCATGGAGAGGTGAAAATGCAGCGTCATGGCTTGTTCACTGTCGGATTTACTGGAAACAGCACGTGGCTAGCAGTTAGATCCATGCAGTATCCCAAAGTGTATTCTCATCTCTGAGAGCAGCATTTAGTTTTAGAAAAAATAAGTTATATTAATTGTGATTTTATACACGCCTCTGTATTAAGATTTGACATAAATAATTTTTGCACTGATACTTGCTTATGCTTCAAATTAAGAAACAAAAATTCCAGGTCTCATTTTCCATAAGATTTGACACAAATGTTGCTTTTTAAAATTCTTTGTATAATATTTCTTTTTCTAAAAGATATTAAACACACTTAAAAACTATATCCTTGCTTTTTCTGGATATCCTAGCATATGTAAACTCAATAATCAATATATTGAGACAGCAAACTGTCTAATTCTTTTCAACATGATCTCTTGTCAGTCAATATCTCAGTTTTGCCCTGTTCTTCTTTTATTTTCTTGTTTTTCGTGAGTCCGTTTTACTCAGAGTTTGAATTAGAAAGCGGGAGACGTGAAGTTTTCTTTCTCTTTCTTTATGTTTTTTATTTCTTATCAGTAACACAGCTGCACAGAGACTGCTTTCTAAGTTAACAGGGTGGCAAATGGCGAAAATGGCCCCTGAGTGCTACTTTCAAGGTCTTTTATACCCTAATCTACCCAATTATAGATTGCTGAGTAATATGTTTTCACTTAAAATCCAATGAGTATCTATACACGACCCGCAGTGCGGATTTCTTGGACCAATACCAGAAAACTCAGGTTGGTGAAGAAGAAAGAAGAAAGAAGAAGTACAAATCCACACCCCAAATCCTCCATCTTGTTACATATACATATTACTATATTCCATAAACCTAAATTCTGTATCTCTATGTATTCCACCCAGTGACATAACTTTAATTACACAGCAACAATCTCAGCACTATCACACAATCTGGGAAGTTTTTCCCAAGGCCTAAGATCAAATGGAGTGTGCTTTTGAGGATCATTGCTTGTCAGAGCAGAAAGAATGAAATTCTCAGAATTCAGGGTTCCAACATCAGTAGAGTTTGGCCCAGACTCTCTTTACACGCACATTAGTTCATGTTTATCTACAGGGTTCAGTTCAGTGTCAGACCAGGCTAGGTCTAGAATTGGAAAGTAAACCTGCAACAATAGGAATCCTTGCTCAGTGAAATTATTTGTGCTTTTGAGTGCATGAATATGTCTGAATGTTTTTTCAGTTTGAAACACAGTAGTGTGTTAACTCCAGCAAGTTAGCTATGTGGCACAAAGGGGAAGGACTGTGGTGCTCATTCATTCGGTATCTGATATCCACATTGCGTGCTCTCCAATGGTTCAAACTGTAAAGCAGATGTGTGGCGTTCAGAACTCAGATTTAATGAGGTGCTTGGTGCTGACTTGAATATCTCAGAGGTGTTGCTCTTGATTGCCTAGACATGCCAATAATCTACAGAATATACACAGAATAGAAGAGGTCATTGATTCTCAGTAAAGAACAGAAGAGAGGATTTTAGTCACTCGTCTTGGGGGTCAGTAACAAAGGCATTGTTTTTGGATGAGAAAAGCAACTCTTCTAATTTTTAAGATTCAAAACGTGTTTCATAGATACAGGGTTTAGTGCCAGAAAGAACTAGTGGATAACCTAGTGCCCCCTCCTGTAAATGAGAGGCTTGTGCATTTCATTTGCTTTTCTGTGTCAATTAAAAAAAAACCAACAAAAAAAAGTCTCTCTTAAAAGTCCTAAGTGATAAAATACCCAACTCTTTTCTTTTTTTTTTTTTTTTTTTAAATCTGCTCTGATAGTTACCATTGTTGCAAAAATAGGGGAAAAAATACACTTTGTATGTCTTTATTGTTGACTTCAGCTGCTGGTATTTTCATGTCTTTGTCAGGTTGGAGAAAGAGCTTTTCAGTGTTTTTACACTACTTTTCTGAGAAGAGCTTGCTTCACCATTGTCTTCACCATAAGCTGCAGGAGAAACTTCTCTAACACCCAAGGCACCAGCTCTCTCTCCTTCTTCAGTGCCTTGGTGTCTGCAGAGCTGTTTTGCTCACATATTCTCACTCCTCTCTTCCAGCTGCGATTGTGCAGCAATTTTTCCCTCTTCTAAATATGTTATCCCAGAGGTGTTACCACTGTCACTGGTGGGCTTGTCCTTGGCCCGCAGTGGATCCATCTTGCAGCCAGCCGGCATGTGTGCTGTTGGACATAGGGCAAGCTCCTAGCAGCTTCTCACAGAAGCCACCTCTGTAGCCACTCCTTCTACCAAAACCTTGCTACTAAAACCCAATACAGTCCTCCAAGTCTCAACAGGTTCTGTTATGGGAGCCTCCTTTGACAAAGAGAAACAATTTAGAGTATTAAATCTCACCTAGTCATATAAATAGAAACAGATTATGTGTTCTTAATTGTTTACTTTGGAGGTTTTTTTATTAGGAATCATCGAACTAGAAATTAGAGTCTAAAATCTTGTAAAGTGTAAAAGTAATTTCTCTCAAAATGAGGTGTTCTGCATGCATGCTGATACTACTTGCCCAATCCCCTTCTCCCTTTTTAATTCTTATCTAATAGGGCTAAATGTGAACTGTCCTGTCCATTAATACTCAGATAATTTCAAAGGCTTGATCTTTAGTTTTAAAGGCATTTTATTGCTTATATGTCTGTGAAGTAAAAGTGATTCAGATGTACAATATCCACATTTAATTTTATCATAATTTCTTAAAAATTCTCCAAACAAAAAATGTTAGGTTTCCCTAAATGCAGTCAGAGAACATTTGAATACAAATGTTACAAATACAGTAAAGAGAAGTATGATCAAGTACACAGAACAGTAGTAAATTCATAATGGTGTTTAAAGGAGATAAATTGTCATAGAAAGCAGTTTTAATGATTAGACCAGTTTAACTGGGAGATCTGAAGTCTATTTCTATCTAGGAGTAGGAGCAAGGTGGGGACAACTGGGAGCCAAGGGGGCCACATTTCCTATTCGCTCCAGAAGCTGAACACAGGTGTCACAGCCAGGGACTTAAAGTCAATCGACAGCCTTCGATGTGGTAGGTGATAAACCAGGTCCTGGATCCCTCCAGGAGCCCAGTCAAACAAAGATGACCAAGGACAGAACTGGAGCAGACTTAGGCTGAGCTGGAATGGGTTTCCTGGGTCCAAGGCAGAGGCTTAACAGAGTCCCCAGGCAGGGCTAGTCAGGGTCAAGAGGGTGCCCTTACAGACCAGGCAGTTTCTGATTTTTTCTTAGATTTTTGTGGTTGAGAACAAAATACTGTCTATGTGTTGCAAATTTTTAAAATTATTATTTTTATTATATAAAAGATGGTACAGTTCCTTGCTATTTTTCGAACACTTTGAAATGAAAGTTGTATGAAAATTAGTGAGTAAGAAATTTATTATCTTACAGATATATTGAAGAAGGTGGAAAAGACACTACAGATAAATGTAATCAATTAAAAAATTAAATGTCTAATGTTATAAATCCAATAGAATTAGAAGGAGGCACAATGTTGGATATATAGAAGAAAATTCTTGCACAATATATAACTGAGCAAAATATTAATCCACCTTCCATATAAGGTGGAAACTAAGGTGAATGGTTCTGTGAGTAATCTGCATGGATCCCTTGACTACAATTATATTTAAATTATGCTGTAAAATGAGCCTTTTCTGGTAGATTTCAATATCTACCTTGATACATTTTCAAAGGGAAGAAACAAGAAGAAGTGAAGTCTCAGAAAAAGATCACCTGTAGTTTGAATTGAACTGTTTAATGTTTATCCTCTTACTTTGTATTGATGAGTGGTTCTTTAAAGGCATTTCAGGACTGTCTTATTAACACCCTTAAAAGATGAAATAACATAACTGACTCAGACTTAACATGACAGCATTTAGCATTTTTATTCCAATAAGGAACAACTCTTTTAAGATGTATTTGCATTTTGATTTAATATCTGAATGAGTAACTACAGTGGCAGATACTCAGGAAAAGTCGGATTCTAAAAGTACTTTTTCTTATAAGACCCATGGGGTTCATAATTTTGCTGCAGAGTGGGAGTAATTTGACTTACATTTTAAACTTTATCTCCATCCAGAGCTGCATGCCAATTTCCCTTCATGCAGTGCAGAAATACAATTAGAGTCTTTTACCAGTTTGACTACTGCGTACCTATATGAGGTTTTAATTTTAACTACTTTAGTTACATGAAACACTAAGGATTAGGGAAAGAAGTTAAATGAGATATAGCTTCATGGAGAAGTACTCTTTGCTTCCTATTTCTAGTGCCTCCAAGCTTCTTTAGTGTGAATCTGGCCATACTGATAGCAACAGGTAAGTCAGTAAATATGACTTTTGCCTGATTACTGGGAAGTGGCCACAGGCCTTGTATCACCATGTATTGATCTGACAGCTGGATTCTCTTAGGACTCTTCTGAAGTGTCTTGACCTGAACTGTTTTTATCTTGTCTTTGTCTACTGGTCAAGTGACCATATGACTGTCATGTATACCAAAGGTTTGACAACCCTAAGCAGTTGCTGTGCAACACACGCTGGGCCTCTGTGTTAATTGGGTCTTGAGAAGGCTGGGAACCAATGAGAAAAAAAGATTCTGTTTGAAAAGCCCAAGGATGATACAAGAGTGAGGAAGGAGAGATGTATCATGATAATCTCAGGATACTGGTCATAGAATTATAGAATGGTGGGGGTTGGAAGGACCCTAAAGATGATCTGGTTCCAACCCCTCTGCTCTGGGCAGGGACACCATTCTCTAGACCAGGGTACTTGGAGCCCCATCCAGCCTGGCCGTGAACACTCCCAGGGATGGGGTATCCACAGCTTCTGGCAACATGGTCCAGCGCCTCACCATCCTTACAGTAAAAAATTTCTTCCTAATATCTGATCTAAACCCACTCTCTTTTAGTTTAATGCCACTTTCCTTGTCCTACATGCCCTTGTCAAAGTTCCTTTCAAACTTTTTTGTAGGCTCCCCTCAGTACTGAAAGGCCACAATTAAGTCACCTGGGAGTCTTTCTTTCTCCAGGCTGGGAAGTTCCAGTTCTCTCAGCCGTTCCTCATCCCTCTAATCATTTTCATGGACACCTTCTGTTCTCCAACAGGCTTATGTCCTTCTTGTGCTGGGCACTCCAGAGATGGATGCAGTATTCTGGGTGGGGCCCCACCAGATCATACTAGAGGGGCAGAATGACAATGACTCACAATAATTTCTTTTTCCCTTCTATTTGGGAAAGAGTTAAGTGCCGACCTCAGGATGCAGAGGGACACTGAAAATTTGAGCGTAACACCAGAGAAAAGGGATAGATATTAGAAAAATTTCTTTAATTAAAGAACTTACTGGTAGTATAAGACTTGTAAATATTTAGTTACAGACTAAATTTAACAGACTGTTAGTCTGTTAAAGCATTAATTTGACTCATAATAATTTTGACATGGGGTTATTCTTTTGTGTGCCAGCAAGATTTTGTGTGTAACAAGTACTATTGGAGAACATCAGATTGTAGTGCAAGTGTAATATTTTTGAGCTTTTAGTTTAGTTCATTTATTAACACTTACCAGGACTCAAGAACAAGCTTCCTTCCTCTATTCAGGCAATACTTGTAAGTACAATAATTGGGTATATAGAATTGAAAAGAAAACAGCTGGTTCAGAAATTGAATATGGCAACATTTTAAGAGAGGTAAACTATATAAGCCTCTCACAGGTAATGGTCCCAGTTATTCAGTTTGTCTGTTACCCAAAGAAGTATTGGTCACACACAAGTTGTATTCAATTTAGTTTTATTTAAATCAGCTATTAAAGTAAGGGGAACAAATGTTCAGGATTCCATGGGAAATGCTCAGATAATCACATTAATCTTTACACCTGTCCAGGGTCCTCCACTCTCCAGCCAAGGCCCTCAGATTTGGGATTCTTGAAAGAGACAGTTTGCTTTAACTTTTCCAGGAAAAAAAACATCCTAGGACAGCTATTGGCATCCACCTTATCATAGATTCTGGGCCAGCAAGATCAGTGCCTTTGTGGGAGGCCTAAACTGCACAGCCTGCACCAGCTGGGCATTTATCTTCTCAGTGGTGCATTCAGACTCATCTGCCTCTGCTGTTTGTTGACTGCCCTGAGCTTGGTCTCACCAATTACACCAAGGAGCTGTGTGTGCAACTTGCCACAGCTTGTGTGGTAGAAGGATCCATGTGTTAACCACCATGTGCAGTCCAGGTGAAGTTAATATGTATTTATATTGCTTCTATGACCTGCTCAGGGAAATTGAGTTGTAAGTGCAAGGTCACTTTGTATATAAGGTATTTGCATCACATTTATGAAATATGCCTCCTTCTAAGACCCTGACATCTCTATGAAAATCAGCAGCTTGTACTAGGCCTGCGTGCAATCAGGACACAACGCTGTTCATCAGTATTATTTACTTATGTCACAAAGACAAGACTACATGTATCATAGGCTAGCAGTTGTGGGTTTAGAAGGCTCCTTTCCTCATACTTTATTATTCTGCTAAATCAAGAGATTAATTGGAAAACTTTGACATAGGAACATCTGGCTTTATAGGGTGCAATCAACTTCTGAAGTTAAAAAGTGTTTCTTAATCTTGGCACTTTTCAACATTTCATATCCGCGGTACTACAAACTTTCATTAATCATCACTTGGACCTTTATTCAGTCCTTAATAATCACACACAGGCTTCTCATAGAGTTGTTTTATATGTCAGTTACTTTACTCCAAAACTGAACTTTTTCCAGCATTGCAAAGGCAAGACAAAGCTTTCATATATTTCAACACTGACATTTTTAAAACAAAGGCCTTTTTTTAGTCTTTCAGACATCATAATGTACTTGACAAAAAGAGTCAAAGGGTGAATTATTTTTATCCCTCTAGATGAATAACTCTAAAATTAATCAATAGATTATTAAAGTACTTTACAGAACAAGTATTTTTTTCAAGGTTAAATAATGTAGAATTAGTTTTTTCCTCTTCTTCCCAAACACTCACTTATTTAAATTTTCATTTTTTGTTTTATAAATCAGAAATAAGTGTTTGCAGTGGGGTTTCAACCTAAATCTTTAGTTTAGTTCTAAATAGCTCGTGAGGCTAAATTTGAAGAGTGATAATTTACCGTTCTAAAAACAAAAACCAGCTTTTTGTCATTCATTTGGCTGCAGTTCTGAGATATGGAAACAACAATTAATATAGTTTCAAACTTCTGAGTGTCCTCATTCTCAGATACATAAAACGCTCAGTCCCGCTATAAATTTTACAGGGATTGACCATAGGTCTTTTACTAACTTCATAACCACTTAAAACTTGGGTTATGTATTAACCTCAAACTGCTAATAGAGTGCTAGATTTTAGACACTTTTCTTTTGGACATTTTTCCTTTGCTTTTCTAATGAATATTTACCATTGAGAAGGAGCTTGCTTTAGGAAGAGAAGACTTTTTCTTCTTTCCTCTTCAAAGACTGAATTATTACTCTTTAAATTCTCCTTGGAATTATGTGTTTTGTCATTCCTTATGACTGGACATTGAACTATGGCAATGCAGAAGAATAACTCAATCCTCTTCTTCTTTTGTTTTCTTTATTTATGTGCTTGTTTTATTTCCAAAGTAATCTTTCTCTTCCAGTATTATTTCTTGTTTTCATGATTTGAAGACTTGTCTGGAAAACTGCTTAGTTTGATACTGTAATTACCTTTCAAGTTAGTATCTCTTCTGAAGTCAGTCTGTTATCTCACAAAATGGACAATTTCTTAATCATCCAGGGAATTAATGACTTGAGTGTACTGACTGCACATACAAGAGCAGCCCTGAGGCAACCCACCTGCAGTTTGAGTTTCACACATACAGTTACATGAAAAATTCAACTTACATAAAAATTCTATAGCTTCTGTCACAGAGATGTCTCATTTAGTCTTTTTCTGTAATACAGATATACCAATATTATACATGTTAATACTGCATAAATGTAAGCTGCAATTAAAATTCTAGGGAAATCACATCTCTTAAAATACTTACTTTATGTTGGAAATACTTCACAGAAGCAAAATTTACAGGCAATTATCCATTTTGTTGACCTTTTTTGTTATCCAAAGATAACTGAAAATGCCTATTAGCATTTAATATTTACTTGATATATTAAAAAAAAATTCAAATCTTGAGTTCTCAGTTTAGACAGCAATAGATTTTGTAAGAAATATAAGAAGTTCGTGGAGATTTTTTTTGCTTTTTGACAATATAGGTCAGAGCAGTGTACTTGCTCTGAAATGATTTAATATAATTTGGATAGAACATTTCCAGGAAAAAAAAAGGCCAGTACCCAAAGCTGTCATGCAACAGACATTCACATCTATAATGACTGCTATTAAGACCCATTAATCTCATCACTGAAACTGGAAACATAAAAAATATTGATATGCCTAGTCATACAAAATACTTACTCTTTTAGTGCTTGACCAAAGGATTAAGTTAGGTTAATGTCTGAACTTCAATGTAAACATCATACAAACTGGGTTGATGGAACAGGGGGGATATGTTAACTTAATCATTAAATCCCACAGGATCTTTCAAATCAAGTAATGTATTAAATATTCAGTTGGTATCAGCTTTGCTTCTCTAGTGTGCAGCTCATTGTTTCTAAACAGATCTGGATTTATTAAATGAGAGATCTGAGTTTTAATCTTGTGCCCTTTAATCTGTATTGTGGGGTGGATCCTTTGCGAAAGAGGTTTATTATGAAGCTTGCTACAGGAGTTGTTGCCTTATGGGATCAAGGCAGTCATGGAGAACAAAGGAATGGATACCAGACATCTTTGCTAATGTGTATATGTTGTATACAAGTATAGGAGGCACAATAATCTGTAAGTGGTTGATACTTCAAATTTATATTTAATACAAGTGCTGCCTAATTTAAGCAAAATTTAATCAAACCAGATAGGTCATTGATCAGGTACTGTTCTATTGGGTATGTCTTTTCTCTCCTTTCAAAGCTACTCTCTTTTGTAGTGTGTTATGCTGTGTAAGTATGAAGCCCCAGTAGCATTTTCATGAACATGCATAGGCCTTATCAAAATGTGTGATAATTTGCCCTTTTTTAATCAAAGCTTTTTTATACAGTAGTTTTATTTCAACATGCAAATAATACCAATGAGGAAGAATCCACACAGCTGCAGTTTGCATCAAAACAAGCACTTAGGATTTTGTAGTGCATGTATATGAGTAATGAGATCTTAGTCATGCTAAAATGTCTTTGTTATCCTAAGGCTTTGGTAGTATTACAGTGGGTTTCAGCACTGTCTATAGATGTGGTATCAACCTCAATTTTTTTTTTCATTAATTCCATTTCTGTGAATCTCCTAGCATGTGAGGAAATGTAGAAAATATATGCTTAATTTAAAAGTTTTAGGAAAAAAACTTCGCTGTTTATTTAAAAAAAAAAAAGGCAAAATGTTTTTTCTCTTTGGAATGTATTTGGATATATTGAATGCCTAAATTAAGGCCTGCATTACATCATAAAAATCAGTGTATTGACAATTGTGACAATCAGTGATAATCTTACAATATGTTTGTAAGAACTGTAGTTTTAGATGATTTTTAGAAATTAAAGCTGGTTTGGTACATGAATAAGACAGGAATGTTTAAAGTACTTGTCAAGATTATAGCTATCTGATGGTGTACATTTCAAATAATAAAATAAATGTATAGCATTCCTTCTCTGGAAGAAATAGAGGATGTGCACTATGATATTAAAAAAAGAAAACACACCAACCCTGAATTCCACTTTGCAACATAAGGTTGGAATTATGTGTTAGAATTTTGAGGACAAATGAAATAATATTTGACTTCACTGGAACAGAATTAGCCTAAAGCAGGTGATTTTTTTTTTTTAATTACTACCTAAATAATGTATAAAGGAAGGGAATGGAGGCATGCTGTTGTAATGAAGTGCAAGAAGAATGAAATTTTGATTCTCAAAAATGTTAGTCCCCTATTTCTTCTGTGGTTTACACACAAAGCAAATAAAGTGCATAGATGGGAATTTCACTGGCATATCTACACGAACAGTCTTACACTTCTACTAATCCCTTGTTTAGCAACAAAGGTGCATTGTCTCAGTAAGCACTTCTTCTTTCAAATACATTTTGCAGTAGATAACAGTCAGTGCTGTTGAATACACATAGTGGTAAGATACTTTAAATCTGTGGTTCACAGCCAAGATTCTCCATGAACATTTTTAAGCGTTTATGAAAGACAGCTGCAGAAGGGAAGCCGACTCTCTGTTGACTGAAATTTACTATGCAGGATTCTGTGCGGCTTGAGAGGGAGCTACATCTTCTGAATTATGAAAGAACATGAGACAGCTGCATTTCCTTTTTGGAAGATATGGTGTTTTACTTTGAATTTTAGGAAAATATTGTAGATGATGCAGCATAACTGTGCTTGGAATAGCAGCTGACACAGAAGTAGGTTGGGCTGCCAATGTGTTATTTTAGTGGTGAACAGCTTTATAATTTGCTGAGCAGATAAATTGACATGAGAAAAGGGGCAGTTATATCAACAGAATAAATTTTGTCAGCTAACAAATCTACTTTCTGGGGAGAATACCATAGAAACCATGAACTGTAAAAAATCAGATTGTAGGAACTGTGAATTTAATTAGAGGTTAGCATAGATGTTAAGGATAGATGTGTTAATAAATACCTGATTTGATAGGTAAACTAGATTTCAAGCTATTTTAGAAACAAAATTATTCTTTTACTGTAAGCTTATTTAAATGTCTAGGGTGACATTTTCTCATGCCTTGGAAAATAAACTTGCAATTTATTTTTCACATGGTTTTGTGATTATTAAAGAGAAACCTTCTTATAGGCATAATATATATGAGTCAAAATAGGTGTTAGAAAATGTGTTTTACAGCCTTGTTTTGTTACAATTGTTTAGTAAGATGTCTTCCAGTAATAGGTTTATTCTAAAATATGCAAGCATGAAAGGTTGTTGCCTCTATCTCTGTATTTCCTAACAATTAATTATAGAGTGAGAATTTAAATAAAAGAACTATTTCCTCTTGAATGATTAGGTAATATTATTGTACAGAGAAATAGCTGTGCCAAAAAGGATACCTAAACCTCTACCTTCCAAAAAACAAGCCTCAAATTAAAGTATACTTCTTACATTTGCAACAAGAAATTTGTAGCAATTAAAGCCACTTTATGGCTGGTAGGAAGTGTGTTTCATTCTACAATTCACCATGAAAATGCAGAAATATTTGATGTTTTCTAATTGAAAGGTGTAGACTTCTGCCTCTTATATTTTATACATATTCTAGTGCAGTTCTGACTTTAATTGGTACAGAGCAATGTGCATTCACCACATCCTGTTGCAATCTAATAGCACTGGGGTTTTTTTTCTTTGCTTGGGTTTTTTGTTTAAATTCATCATCAGGATTTCTTGGATCTAGGATTTGAAGTCAATTTCATGAGCTTAAAAAATTTAGATTCTATGTGTCATTCAACCAAAATGAATTGGAAAACTAATGCGTTTCCTCAGTATAAAAACATTCTTTTGCGAGTATTTAAAAGAGTTTTAATAGACTGTGGTGTCAGTCAAGCCTTTTGTCATTTATATAAGTGCCTGAGGGAACAAGGGTGCTAGTACAGTTTCAGAAATTTGGAAAGTGATCCTAAACTTGTTTTGTTTTGAGGTAGAGTGGGTGGGAAAAGATGAAAAGAACACTACTGCTAAACTGTTATTTCAGAAGTCTTCCTCACAGAATAGTACCTATACAAATTTATTAGTTGTTTATTTAAGTAAGGTTTGGGGTTTTATTCCACTTAAAAAAATCACTTCAGAATTACTTGATTTATTATGAATAGAGTTTTTCTCAAAATAAAATAGGAATACTTGATGTCTGAACAATAAATGGCATACTTGTTGGCTAGTATTTTATTTTAACTGCAGGAATTATTCTTCCAGTACAGCGGGAACACTTTGAGTGGAGCCTTACCAACAGCGCTCCTTTGCAAAGTGCACTGCGGAACTTTTCAGGGCAGATTGCTTATCACCTGCCCAGCCATAAATTACTGCAGCTGGCAAAATCAACTAGCCTCACTTTGCGACCAAGAAATAGTTGGGTGCCAGTGCAAGGACCCACCATGTTCACTGATAGGTCCGGAAAAAGTGGGAAAGCCATTGTTACCTGGAAGGAGGAATCTGAGTGGCAGGTGCTGGAGGGGCATGAGTCAGGCTCTGCACAGCTGGTTGAGTTGAGGGCTGTTGCCATGGCTTTTCAGCGGTTCTCTCAGGTACCTTTGAATGTGGTCACTGATTCTGCTTACGTAGCAGACATAACCCATCGCTTAGATTGTTCACTTCTACTAGAAGTTAACAATGAGACTCTGTTTTCACTGCTAAAAACTTAGTGGTGTGCAATTCAAGCTCAAGTGCGCCCATACTACATTCTGCAGATTCGAAGTCCCACCAATGTGCCAGGTTTCATAACAAGAGGCAAAGCCAGGGCTGACATGCTGGCCACCCCTGTGTGGGTAGCACCTCAGCCTGACAAAATTGCACAAGCCAAGGCATCACATGGGTTTTTCCATCAAAGTGTGCAGAAGCAGTTTCATTTAATGCCAACTGAGTCTCGGGACATTGTCAGCGCTTGTGCTGACTGTCACAGACTCGCTGCACCCCTGCCATCGGGGTAAACCTCTGGGTAAACCCCAGAGGCCTAAAAGCCTTGCAGCTCTGGCAAACAGATGTAACGCACATTCCTGAGTTTGGCAGATTTAAGTATGTGCATATGTCTATTGACACTTTCTCCTCAGCTGTGTGGGTGTCTGCTCATACTGGAGAGAAAGGCCACGATGTCATTGCCCATTGACAGTGGCAATGGTAGTTCTTTTTATAACTAAATGGAAGGACTAAATGGTATGTTGACATCCTGAAGATGTGACTTACCTTTCTGGTTTTAGTGAGAGATATATCTTAAATTACTGGCTTGATGGAAGAATTTTCTATCTAAACTTTATTCACCTTCTTTATAACATGACATCTCATCTAAAAATAAAATAACGAAAGAAAACCCCCACAAAAACCCCCAAACAAAAAAAGAACTAAATTCAGACTTCCCTAATGAGCAAGTCAAGATGAAAGACTACTATAATTAGAGCAATATCCTGATGCTAAAAAACAAACAGAAAACCAAAAAAATAAAAAAACCAGGTAATTTTGTATACCGGATCTAATGGCTCGTAGTTAATTTTTTTCATAGAAGCCCATAAGGTGCTGTAGTTTGGATTTGTGATTAAACCTGAGTTGATAGCACAACAATGTATTGGCTACTTCTGAGCCATGCTTGCACACCATCAAGAGTCTCTTTCCCCCCTTCTCTGTCCCCACAGTGAGTAGACCAGGCATAGGCAAGATACCGGGAAGGGAAAAAAAACTAGACAACAAACTCAGATTGACCAAAAGGATATTTCATACCATATAACTTCATGGTAAGCAATAAAAAAAGTCAGAGGGGCTGAAAGCTGCTAATCATTGCTTGGAGACCATTTTGATTGATCTATTTGTGGAATATGGTGAATGATTGCTTTTGTATGACTTCCTTTTTTCTCAGCTTTTCACTTATTAAACTGTCTTTTGAAGAGTCTTTCTTGCTTTTGCTTTTCCTGTTCTCTCCCCTTACAATTGTTGGGGGCAGGGAAGGGAGGGAGAGAGCAGCTGTGTGGTGCTTGGCTTCTAGCTGGGGTCAATCCACTAGAATTCCCTACTCTTCTTGTACATCTAATAACTAAATTTCAAATTCACTCAAGTGATGGAATATTTCTTCTTTATACCCCGAATATAGAAAATTACTCGTTCTTGAAAAGTAGATGTCTGTTTTATCATTTTAGATAGTAGTTTGCATAACCTAAGCTCTCTTCTTCCATATTTTGAATGTGAAAGTCACAGAGTACAAACCTTTCCCTGGTGCCCAGAGCAATGTTCTGTATAGCCCATTATCTGACCTGTATAGACACATATTCTTTCTATCCTGAGTGCCATGTACTTCCATCCTGACAATGCTGTGCCTGACCAATAACATGATTGTGTAGTTTCTAGCTTAGCACTGATTTGTATCCCATCACTTGGTCAGGCATAGTGTACAATTTTGTCTGTTCATGCTTGTTAAAATGCTACTAACTGATAAATAAAAAGTCCCACAGAGGGCATGTCAGTGAATGTTATCTTGAATATAAAATTTTTCCTGATAATTTTGAAATCTTTTATTAATATTATTTTATTTATTTGTTTTAATTCAGGCTCTCTGGAATGAATATACCTCCTCCAGTTATAAGCAACAAAAACTGGCTCAGACTACATTTTGTAACAGACAGCAATCACCGATACCGTGGATTTAGTGCTCACTACCAAGGTACATTTAAAGAAATACATTTTTACTTGTGACTGTATTTGTTAGGAAAAATAGTGCCTGAAGTTGTAGGAAAAGGGAAGGGCAACTTAAAAAAAAAACCTTTATAACTATAGTTTGTTTTTCAACCTGCTATATCAAATTACAGTATGTTAGAATATGGGCAGTATATTATCTAGCGTATCTAAATTCAGTTACAAAAAAAAAAAAATTGCAGGAGATATCTGCTTTACTTGAACCTGTGCAAGTACTTAGCTTTTAAAATGGTCCTAATATTCTGAAAAATACTGTGTAACAGTAACAGAAATAATGTCTTTATCATTAAATTATGGAATTGAATCTATAGTTGTATTAGTCGTGTTTGTAAGGCAGTGAGTAAGTTTCTGTTTACTAATGTATCATTTAATCTCTCTTTCTTTTTACTATGTTTTGGAAGACTTTGTGTTATTAAGGGTTTAATTAACCAGAAAGACTCTTACACACTGTTTTTATGACCAAGCATTTATTTTGAGTAAGAGTAAAAGCATCTGAAGCATAATTTTGGGAATGTCACTGTTTGGAACAAGGTCATTCTAATGATGAAGTGCTAATGAAAACTGAATGTCATTAGTGTATGGTAATACTGTAAATAATATTTTTCAATATCCACAGTGTATCAATGATCTTCAGGGAACCATAATCCCTTTTTGTGTTTTTGTGCTTTTTCCATTTATCTGATGAAAAAACTAATCATGGCATTCCTATCAAGATTTAGTTCAGGAATTTCTTTTGCAATTTCTTATAGAAAATTTAGCACAGGAAGAGATTACTTACATAAAGTTTTGCAGAATCTGATAAAATTAGTAAATTAATGTAAAACTTGCAATTAAGAAAAGCCTTTGACTAATGTTTTTAAGTTGACCTTTGATAACAGTAAATTTTACAACTCTTTGTGATTGCCTCAGATGGCATATTCTATACAAGAACAGAAAAAATTGTTTACCATTTTCAGTAAGTATTGTATATCTTGATTTGGACTTCCCGAGTTTATAGAAGTTCTCGAATGTGTATTCTGAGTGAATTTACATGAAAGAAAATTTCTTACTGTAGCTTCAGGGCTGCTGTAATGATTTATGAAAAGCACTGACTCATTTTTTGCATGATATCTTTCACACCACATATGATAAACCACACTCTTTAATAGGAAGCTGCTAGCTTATGGGACTGTTAAAAGATAGAAAGTAGAAATTCTCTCTATTAAATCTACCCCACAATTGAGAAACCATGTGATAAACTATTTTGGTGGTTTAAGTGAAGTAATTTGGAGTATTGAGCTGTTTCTTTTGAACTAGTGAGAAAGGAAGAACAAACCATGTCTCATGGTACACATACATGCATTCCTGCCAAAAATGTGAGATAATAGCTAATGAAAGAGAACAGGCTTATGTTTGCTTTCAAAAAATGTGTTTTATGCAGGACACATAAAATGTGTGAGTTGGTAGGTGTGGGAGATTTGAATATGCTGTGTGTCTTCTAGTTTTCTTTACTGCCTAATAATGTAGTGACTAAGTAATGGGGTTTTTACTATTTTTGTTTGCTCATTTAATTTTTATGGCATATTGCTGAATGTATGTTAAAGTGTACTCAACACTAAGTTGTCAAATGCTGCAGTAGCCCACCATACTTAAAATGAAGAAAATGTCTTTTGCAACTCTAAAATAAATGTAGGCAGTAAAAAAATTCAGCATGTAAAGGAATTAAATGTGCATACTCAAGCCTGTATGATGAATAAAAAATAACCTTGATAGTAGAAAAATAGCAAAATACATGGTCAGATAAAAGGGGATGAGTAGTTTCTGGTAGGTTAATGGTAGACTAAAGGAGAGAGCATGAAGAAATTAAATAAATATTATAGAATCATAGAATGGTTTAGGTTGGAAGGGACTTAAAAATCATCTAGTTCCAACCCCTGTGCCATGAGCAGGGAACCTTCCACTAGACCAGGTTGCTCAAACCCTGCCATGAACACTACTAGGGATGTGATATATTAATAACATTTCATACATTTAGAAAATAAACAAAAATGTATAACACAACACTTTTCAGTTTATTGAGAACTGTAACCTTACTTTTTTTCTGTTAGAGATAACATTAAGCCTTTTTGTAAAGACAATTTTCAAACTTTAATTTCACTGATGTTCTGACATGAGTTTTCTGAAAACCAGATAACTGAATAAAAATTTTAAGTGTTGCAAAAAGCCATGTAGTACAAGTCCTTGTTTTTCTTTTCAAGAATTTATTTCTGCATTACCTTTGAGAGGGCATCTGTTAATTCTTTCAATAGGTTGTATTATCAGAGTGCTACATAGTAATAACTGTGTTAAAAGATCGCTCCTTCCCCTGCATAATTAATGTGATTGTCTGTAGTTTCTTTCTGAGTTTCCTCCTTGAAACATAATATCTGTTACATAGTACCACTATAACCAGAATTACTAATTTCTTAGTACTTGCTCTAGTTTAATTTTCTTTAGCCCATTGTTACATATTTTGAAGGACCTGGACTCCAAATTCTGAATTTTAGTCTGTCACTGTGTGGCACTTCAGTACCCTTTTCAGCTAATCACTTCCTTGGCTTACTGATTTTGTTTGCACAAATGCACATTTTGTGCTAGTGTATTTGGGTAATGGTTTAACCCTGAGTAGAAATGAAGCCGTCTCATTACTGCTCACTCACTCCATCCTCACAGTACAACAGGGCAGAAAAGAGGAAGAACAAGAGTGAAGTTTCATGGTTGAAACATGAAGATGCAGAAAATCACTCATCAGCTACTGTCCTGGACAAAATGACCTTATTTACTCTTCTCTTTGGGCAGTTTAACTTCATTCCAAACACTTCCCCTTCCTCTACTCCACTACAGATTACCCTTTGTCTCTTTGGTGAGAGAGCCAGTGCAGGAGGTTCAGGTCAAAGTGTAAGAGTTAATTTCTGCTACTCCTCATTTCTCACTCTTTTCCTCTGCCATTTCTTCCCTCTTACTCATTTCTTCTGCCTTGATGTACATTGACCATGGGCCATAGTCTCTTAGGGGAAGAACCTGCTCCAGTGTGGGTTACCCATGGGCTCCCATCCCTTCGAGGGTATTACTAGCTCTGGAATGGAGCACTCATTCTCTGACCTTGTTCCTTTCCCTCTGTGTTTATTGCCTTATCTTATACACATCTTCACATAGATGTCACAAATTCTACTGGTGGACCCAGTTGTGTCCTGTGGTGGGTCCATTTTGGAGCCACATGTGGCCAGTTGTGACCAGCATGGGACAGCTCAATGCCTCCTGAAGGCAGAGGTCACATGTTCAGCCCTACATCCCTCTGCTACCAAATCCCTGGCCTTTATACTAATCACAGTCTTATTCCCTTCTGTTCTCTTAAATTTATGAAAACTGGTTTTTAAGATTCTTTTTCATAAGGCAGCCTCACAGGGCCGAGCTTCAGTGTAATACCTAAAGCTACTTTGGCCTAGACATTTGAAAAGAAGAATAAAAGTGATGCACTGCAAAATCAAAATACAGTTGCCTATAGAAAAAAAACCCACAGTAACAAAAAAATAGAAAGCCTAGGTTATTACATAATTTTTTGTAAACAGAGTTTTAATGTAATTAAACATATTTTCCTAATTTTCTGTTTAAGACCTTGCAAACAGGGAAGGGACTTTAAGGCCTTTAGAATTTTTTTAAATTGACTTATACAGAAAAAATGAAATCTGCTGAGGTACATGAAACTGTGGGAAGATCTGAGCTTCATCAAAGTACACAGTCATGTGAGTTATGCGTATTACTTTCTTTAATAGGCAATTTTATTAATAAAAGGTATTAATTTATACAATATTTAGAAGACATTGGTAAACAATAGCCAATGTGATTAGACGAGAAATTTCAGTTAGAAATTTCAATTAAAGGAGAATCAAAATGTTTCCCTACCTAGGTTGTGGTGTCATAACCCACTTATTCTTGCTTGTCTGGTCATCTGTGTTTCAGCACTTCTTTCTATTCACTGAGAGTTCCTTGTCTTGATGTTTTCTCTTGTTGCTTTGTTGAAACTCCCTTTGAGTCAGAAACTGTTGGCTGAAGTAGAACAAAAGCTTTGGATCTTCTTGAAGCAGCTCCTTCCTTGGCACCAGTAATCCTCTTTTGCTGTTTCTAAAATTAGTTGTGCTTTTATACTCCTTCCATTTGCAGCTCCCTTTGGTTGCTGCTTCCTGTTGGTTACTTTTTGCACTCCATCATTTATGTATGAATCCATAATATTATCTAAGTGGACAGAGGGGTTAAGTTAGCTTCGCAGCATCTGTTCTTACTGAATGGCATACACAAACTTCAATCTTCTTTATATCAAGCAAACCCATATTCAGAAAAGGCTTTCAGAAAAAAAAAAAACAACCTTCATTTTCTGATAGACATTACTTTAAGCATCTATAACTTTGCTATCTTTTTAGATCCAGCAGCTTTTTCCTCTCACTCTCTACCTCTGTCCTCCCTTAAAGCTCTGGAAGGTTTCAACAGTAGCCCTACAATTTCTATTCATTTCACTTGTGAAATCTATTTCTTAACTGATTTTGTTTCGTTACCCTGTTTGTTTAACTCTGTTTAAGCCATGTGCAAACTCATGTTTCCACTTTGAGCAAAATACTATCAAATATGTAAATTGCATGCACAAACACATTTGCCATCCATCAAGAATCTTTGCTTATACGAAAATACAGATGAAGCTATGAAATATATCCATGAGCATTTCAGAATAGAATAAAATTTAGTTGTCCTGCTCATATTTAAAAGCATGCAAATGGTTAGTCTCCTTTATACTTGATAGCCAACTATGTGGAGCTGAGGTTGGATAAATGTGAGCACCTTGAATGTGGGATGAAATATGAAGAAAAAGATATTGAAAATTTCTTCTTGTTCTGCTTGATTTTCTATTGTTACTTTATTTTTCTTTCTGTTACTTTGTTTATGCATAGAAATGTATCTTCATTCATAAATTATTTATGGCGTTATCTTTTCTTAAATTTTTTAGTTGGTTTTGCTTTCAGAAAGAATGTAAAGCAATTGCCAATCAGGTAAAGAAAAATAGTACTAAGCTGCCTTACAACATCATGGCTAGACTTGCCAGAAGGGGAAAACTGTCTATCACTTTTTCACAACATTCAGAAATTTAATCAGATTTTGTCATTCATTCTTTATCTCAGAAGCTATTGCAACAAACAGTACTGTATAGTGCTGAAAGACTAGCCATTGTAACAGAGACATAGGTAAGATTTTTGTTTAGACACCTATAGGTATCTACATACCGATTAAAGCTGGAGAGGTGTGAAGCACTGTACCTGTATATATGTGCACTGATGCCTCACTGAAATCACCCAGGGTACCCAGGTTATTTCTGTGGCAGTGGCAGAAGTGCAGAAGCTCTCTGGCCGATAAACCAAGGTGTTACCAAGACATATGTTATGAAATTAAAAAATTTCTGCATCTCAAATTATGTATGGGTAACTGAGCCTTCCCGATACCTTGCTAATCCTGCCGGTGTGGGTTGCAGACTGATTCAGCTGACCACACGGTAGGTGCTGGGTAGAGGTGCTCTAGAGTAGAAGAGACATCTGCATGGTGTTGGCAAGTTAGAACTTACAGATCACGCGGTGTGTTTAGCATGTCAGACACCTAAACACTACGCAGATATTTGCTCCCAGCGAGACAGTGGAGAGAGTCAGAAAAAAGGTAAAACTCATGGATTGTGATAAAGCCAATTTAACAGGACAGGAAGTACTAATAATGACTACAGAATATACAAAACTAGTGATGCACAAAGCAACTCACCACCTGCCAGTCAATTTCCTTCCAGTCCCTGAGTAGCGGTTACCACCTCCCAGACAAGTTCCCTCATCCCCTGTTTAACATGATGTCATATGGTATGGAATAGTCCTTTGGCCAGTTGGGGTCAGCTCTCCCAGCTGTATTCGTTTTCAGCTTCTTGTGCACCCTCAGCCTCCTTGCTGGCAGAGGAACATCAGAAGTTGAAAAGTCCTTGACTCATGGTGAGCACTGCTCACCAAGAACTAAAACATCAGTGTGTTATTCTCATCCTAAATCCAAAACATGGCACTATAACAGCAACTAGGAAGAAAATTCACTCTATCCTAGCAAAAACCAGGACACCATGCCATTCTGGGATAGAAGCTGGAAGACAGGAAGGAAGAAACAGCATATAGGCACCTGTCACATCCTGTCTTAGATGTGTGCTTTGAAATTAGTTAAAACACTACATTCCACTGATTACGGTGTCTAGATTTCCACTTATTGAAATAGTTTGTATGCGTAGTGCAACTACAGACACACTGATGTAGATATTAATCTCAGTTTGCATTTACTATTCACTTACTGAAATGGTTTTTTAATACCAGAACATTCAAGGGCTTGAGATTCCCTAGGAGAAGGAAAGGTACTTCATCATTTGAGTCACATTTGTAGGTCTGCTACTTAGAAAAGGGCTGTATCTTCTGCTTAGGCCAGTGAAAATAAGTTGCTGCTTTCACTGGTAATATATTTGACAGATGACAGATTTTTACTTCTTTTTTTTTTTTTTTTTCTTCTTTTTAAAACAGATACTTAGTTATCAGAATTGTGAATCTCTGACTTTTAAGACCTTGAACTTCTTTTGTCAAAATAGCCCAGATGGCTACCTGATTCTGCAGTGGATGGAGGAGAGAGGAATCCTCTCTTCATAGACTGACATTACCCGAGTTTCTCAGAAGTTTTGGGTTTTTTTACCTCCATGCATAACAAGAGCTTAAATTGCATACATTGTCACATGAGTAAATGTTTTTAGTGGATTCTCATACTCCTGGGTCTTTCAGCTACACTTCATCTTGTACTGAGATGTATTTTCTAAACAGATTATTTTTCACCTTTGCACCCTTTAGATGTCTTTTATTCACAACTATGCACCCACACAATTACAGTGCACAGAATGACATTGATTTTGTTGTAGTCAAGTTGTAGAGGAGAAAAAATGTTGCATTTTGCTGACCATCCCCAAATTTAAAGAACTTATTTTTAGAATTCTCACAATGATAGGTTTTAATAACACCACTGTTGGAAGTTAGTTCTGATACTGTATATGGATCCAGAGAGATCTAATTTAAAAATTTTAATTCAACTATTTTTACTTCAAGTTAGATCATATTTCATTTTAAAAAGTCAATAGAAATAACGTTAAATATTAAAACATGATAGTCTATGCTAATGTTTAATTCGATAGATTGTTATTTGCTTCTGGAACAAGTGATAAGTGATGCAGTAAAGAGTCCTTTCCATTTTAACAATTTAATGGATGCATCTTCTTAATTTCATATTTACCATAGAGAAAAACCTCTGATATTTTAGGGGCATTCAAAAATTTTAATATCTTTGTTTCATTTACTACTCTACATACTCCTCTTTATTGTTTACAAAAGAGCAAATGATAATATTTTATGTAATACTGACAGTTAGTAATTCCAACTCCTCTGCAGAAGACAAAAAAAAAGTACTGAATTACTCTTTATTTCAATTTAGGTAATGCTTACAAAGCATTTTCTTTACTTGAGTCACTTTTGTTGAAAGTTCAGGAATTTATAAATTGAAATAAAATACAAGATTTCAAACAACTCTAAAAATCTAGGAAAATGTTATATTGAAACTATAAAATCTATAGGTAATGTGAAGAGTCCTGGTTTCTAGAAGGGAAAAGAATTATTTAAACCTCAGTGTGATTTTAGTGATCCTATTTATACATATACACATATATATACATATATATATACATATATATACACACATATATGTATAACTATGTATATATATACATATATTTATATAATATTTATATTTAGATTTTTACCTATATTAATGCATATCTCTCTATATATGCATATATGCATTTTATACATCTATTGAAAGTATTTCATCTAAGGAAATCCACTAAAATGCAAGGAAAATTAACTAGGTAAATAATTTTTCTATGGCAGTTGAAAACTTCTATTAATAGTACATAAACTCTAGAGTGTATAGGACCTTCAAAATACTTCATTTTGATAAGGTCAAAACATTAGTATGTTAGCCTAATAGCTACCAAAGAGCTTAAAATGTTAATCTGTTCTTAATATGACAATCTGTTAAATGTCAGGATGATAAAACAACTGAAAGAAAGACCTGGAATAAAACACTTGTTTACATTCAGAATATTTAGGGGTATTAAGATTCAATGTTGGAACATTTTGTTTCCTCTTGGAAAATTGTTGACATGGAAATGTTCTCATAATGTGCTTGGGCTTTTTTATTAAATTATTTCTATTTTACTGCTGTGAAAATTATTTCACAATAATTGAATGCAATAAGCCATTCAAGTTAGTTTATTAATCGTTTTGACCATTATAAAGCTTACATTAAAGGAAACAAACCTGATGTGGTCTAACTTTAGAAAGTAGATTTTAAATGTTAAAATTAATAGTGTCACTGACATCAGATGCATTGGATTTATTTCTGCTGGAAGATTTACTCCCATTTCCTTCTCTCCCTCTTCCCTCACTCAGCATTTTCAACTTTTTTTTTTAGTTCTAGGAGGTAATTTTACATTTCGGAGGGGTGATTTTCTACCGTTAGGAGACATGCACACAACGAAAGAAATAATTTTGATAAGAAAACAACAGGCAGATGAAGAGAACTAGATAATGAAGTAATTGAATATGGGATTTTTTGTCTACCCTCCCACTCAAATTTTCTCATGTACTTTCTAATCAACCTGCATAAATTATTATGCAGAAATATCTTTTCTTTCTGTCTATCTTTATTCTCTTTAACCTAAATTGGGAATTGTTCATTATTTAGTTATTGAGACCACTTGCATTTGTGAGAGAAAGCATATCCTCATGGCCTTGAGGTTATAAAGGCAGAGTAGTTATTTTATTTTAATTTTAATGTTAATTTTATGAACTAGTTAGGTATGTTGAGGCATAAAATATGTGAAATATAGCTGCTGTGCTCTTTAAATGTTTCTCCCTGGTCTATTATTTGTAAAAACTAATCACACCATATGCATGAAGACTGAAAAACATGTTGGATAACCTCCTGCCTAAAGATAGGAAAGTTATTATTTTTACAATAGAAAAAATACATCCAAAATTCTGCTTTCGAATATGAATATGCAAGTGACCTGTGGAAGATGTTATGTCAGAAGTTATTACTTAGTGTTAAATGAGATGATACTGTTTTTACTCATTCCCAGTACACATAATAGACATTTGACATTACTCTTTAGAATTAAGTCTAAGATTATCTAATTTTAGAAGTAAAAACACCTTTTTGCAAAGTATCCCCCAGTAAATAAGGAGTCAAGTCTATTTAATGAAAAGTTAATCTTGTAATGATTACTACTTCAAGTAAGAAATTTAATTTTCTGAACTACCTTTTTAATTCCCAGTTACACTTTCTCCACTTTAGTTCCAGTGAATGGATCTCTTTAAAACTTCAAAACATTGGCTGCTTTATTTGTGTACTGTATCAGTAGCAGCATGAGAAAGCTGGAAGAATTATTTTTTCCCCATTCACAGGCACCAGGAAATTATTAGACATACATCTCTGTTCAACAAAGTGTTTTCACTTAAATGCAGCTGAGGCAATACACCTTGCATACTAGTGAATATCATTCTGTGGAATTTTTTAATGTGCAAATTCACTAACTAGCACCAAAGAGATTCTCAATTATGCAATTTCTTTATATCTTCATTATGGGAAATTTCAGTACCATTCATATTTAAAAGAAAACTTTGTAAAAGTCCCCTGAGAGCCACGGTGTTCAAAACTTCTAAGTCTGTCTGAAAATTGTCAGAACAAACATAGGATAGCAGTGTGAATACTGAAGTGTTTCTAGCATTGATGTTTGTTGAATTGTGTATTTCTTTCTAATGTACTTACTTGCTTTGTTTTATAGATGTCAAAATGCATATTTTTTTTGTCTGGATCTAGTCAATATGAACACTGTTATACCTTCTCAGAAAATGAAATTTTCTGAATATGTAGAAGAAACACAGATAGGCAAGTAAAGTGGTTAGAGTGGAGAGCGAGGGATTGTGAGGGAAAGATTTAGCTGACAAGATGGGCAGTAATAAGGAGACTGAACCTGGAGGGATTCTGTTGAATAATTATGACTTCTTGTACGATACATATCCTGGTTGGAATCTAGTCTGTGCTAGTTGGATTGAACAGTCAGCCAGGAAGAATTTCTTTCCCAGGCTGAACAGTCTGAATTCTCTCAGCTTTCCTTCATAGGAGAGGTGCTCCATCCATCTAATCATCTTCATGGCCCTGCTCTGGACCTTCTGTAACAGGTCTATGTTCTTCCTGTGTTGAGGCCTCCAGATCTGGACTCAGCACTCCAGATAGGATCTCACAAGGGCGGAGTAGAGGAGCGAAATCGCCTCCCTTGCCCTGCTGCCTACACTGCTTTTGATGCAGTCCTGGATACAACTGGCCTTCAGGGCTGCAAGTGCACATTGTTGGGTCATGTCCAGTCTCTCATCCATCAGCACCACCAGGTCCTTGGCAGGGCTGCTCTTGATCCATTTATCTTCCAGGCTGTATTGACGCCAGGGGTTGCCCTGAGCCAGGTACAACACCTTGCACTTGGCGTTGTTCAATTTAATGACGTTCTCATAGGCCATTTCTCAGGCTTGTCCATGTCTCTATGAATGGCATCCTATCCCTCTGATGTGTCAGCCACCGCACTTGGCTTCTTGTAGTCTTCAAACTGGCTGAGGGTGCATTCAATGCCTTGGATTATACTACTGATGAAGACACTAAATATTACTGATCCCAATATGGACCCCTGAAGGAAACCACCTTTCCACAATGTCTGTTGGAACACTAAACTGTTGACCATTACCCTCTGGACACAACTGTCCAAGCAATTCGTCATCCATTGAACAGTTTACCCATAGAATCCATTTCTCTTCACTTTAGACAGAGGGGTGTTGTGAAGGACCCCATCCAAGGCTTTGCAGAAGTCCAAATAGGTGACATATGTGGCCCTTTGTTGATTGATGCAGTTGGTCCATCATAGAAGGCCACTAGGTTGATTGGAGAGGACTTGCCCTTGGTGAAGCTGCCCTACTGTTCCAAATCACCTCCCCATCATCCATGTGGCTTAGCACAGCTTCTAGGAGGATTCTGTTCCATGGTTTTCCCAGGCACAGAGTCAATGCTGACAAGTTTGTAGTTCCCAGGATCCTCCTTTCTACCCTGTCTAAAGATAGGTAAAACGTTTCCCCTTTTCCAGTCACCTGGGACTTTGCCTGACTGCCATGACTTTTCAAGTATCATGGACAGTGGCTTGGGAACTACATCAGCAAATTCCCTCAGGACTCTGGGACGCAGCTCATCAGGTCCCACAGACTTACATATGTTCAGGAGGTCATGAACCTGAACTTCTCTGACAGTGTAAGGGACTTTGGTCTTCCAGTCCCTGTCTTGAAGCCTGTCCACTTGAGGGGTGTGGGAAGAGGATTTGCCAGTGAAGACTGAGGCAAAAAAGTTTGGAAATAAAATTATGAGATCTGTTGTTCATTTCTATTTTCAGTAATATCAGCAAGCTCTTATGCTCTAATTTAGTCAGTATACTAAGAGCACTCCATAGTCCTCAGGTCCATACTTAGAATGCTTAAAAAAGCACATCTTAGTGCTTTTCAACCTAAATATTAGGGAAAGAGTACAGGACAGAACAGAAAACATGCTGCTGTATAAATCAGCCTTCAGCTTGACTTGAGCTGTTGCTCTGGCCTCTCAGTATTTCTGAAGAATATAGCAAAGTTGAAGAAAGTTCAGAGAAAGCAAAGATATCAAACACATGGGTAAGCTTCTGATTGAAAAGTGATTGATCTGTGTAGGAACCTGCAGTTTGGAAAATGAATGTATCTGTGGGAGGAGGAGAGATACATAGACAGTAAAGTTATGAATCACCATTGGAAATATTTATTACATCTCTTTTGGATGTCAGAGTTGAGGCACATACTTTATAGTGATTTACCCAAAGTTACCAGAAAGTTACCAGTGGAATAGGGCACTAGGTCTTTTGAGCCCTAATCCAGGGCAGTTGGAAGCTAGGTAACACTGACCCTTCCACTTCTCACAAAACTGGCTGAATTGCTTAGATAATGCTGGTTTAATTTATACTACTGCCTTGGTACACTATGATATATAAAAATATTTGTGAAGAGAATCTTATTATTAATTATGAATATTAACCAACATGAAAGAAATTGATAGAATCACAGAACGGATATCATAGAATCATGGAGTCATAGAATGGTTTGGGTTTGAAGGGACCTTAAAGCTCATCTTGTTCCAGGGGCAGGGACACCTTTCACTAGACCAGGTTGCTCAGAGCCCCATCCCGCTTGGCCTTAGTAATGTTGGAAGGGACCACAGTGGAGTCGTCTGGCCCAACTCCCTGCACAAGCAGGATCATCCTAGAGCACACTGCAGAGGATTGTGTCCAGACGGTTCTTGAATATCATACATTCGTCCTTACACTGCTTGTGGAGGCTATCACAGTCATTTTTGAATGCATAATTAATATTTAAATATCCCATGGTCTTTGTACAGGGGCAAAATGTCTCATTTTGTACTCAACTTTGTACTCACTTTTTCTAGAATTAATGTGATGTGGGGTTTTATTTGTTTAGTTTTTTGTTGTTGGGGGGTTTATATTTAGTATTTCCTCGGGGAACAAATTTACTGCTGAAAGCTCTCATTCACTGCTATCCAGAAACTTTTTCTTACGTGTGAAAGAAGTTGCTTCAGAACTCTGTAGAATCTCTAAGAAACTCTCGCCTCTGTAGAGTTGGTCATACCATTTTATTTAGGTAAATATCAAGCAATGACCATAAAACTGCTGACAGTTCTGAAAGTGGTCAAATTCTAAGATGCCTTTCAACCTCAACCATTCTGATGAAGACAAATGTTCCGATATGGTGAGAAACCAGCTGTCTCAAAATTTGACATTTTTTGCTTCTATCAGCCAAGAAGGGTAAGAAGTATCCAAAAACTGCTGCTGTTTCTGAAAAATCACAGAATCACAGAATTGTAAGGGTTGGAAGGGACCTCTGGAGATCATCCAGTCCAATCTTTCTGCCAAGGCAGGGTCACCTAGTTCAGGTTACACAGGTGAACGTCCAGGTGGGTTTTGTGCGTCTCCAGACAGGGAGAATCCACGACCTCCCTGGTCAGCCTGTTCCAGTGCTCTTCCACCCTCAATGTAAAGAAGTTCTTCCTCCTGTTGAGGTGAAACTTCTTGTGTTTAAATTTATGGCCATTGGCCCCTGTCCTTTCACTGGGCACCACTGAAAAGAGTCTGGCACCGTCTTCTTGACACCCGCCTTTGAGATGTTTATATGTATTGATGAGATTCCCTCTCAGTCTTCTCTAAACGAAACAGTTCCAGCTCCTGCAGTCGCTCCTGATAAGAGAAATGCTACAGACCCCTCATCATCTTTTTTGCCCTCCACTGCACCCTCTTCAGTAGCTCCTTGTCTTTCCTGTACTGAGGAGCCCAGAACTGCGCACAGCACTCCAGATATAGCTGTACTAGGGCCAGGTAGAAGGGGAGGATCACGTCTCTCGATCTGCTGATCACGCTCTTCCTGTTGAATGGCAGCACAGCCTTCAGGTGTATCAGTCACTCCCCCCAGTTTCATATCATCAGCAAACTTGCTGAGGGTGCATTCAACCCCTTCATCCAGGCCACTGAGTACGGGCCTCCAACTGGATTCTACTCTTCTGATTACGACCCTTTGAGCTCTGCCATTCAGCCTGTTCTTGATCCACCTCATTGCCCATTTATCTAACACACATTTCCTGAGTTTACCTACTAGGATGTTACATAAGACAGTGTCAAATTACCCTGTCTTTAGATGTGCCAATGTATCATTTTCCTGTAGAAGTTGTCTTTGTGAGCATTTCTCTGTGCAACATAAAGGTGAGGAAAGATACTTGCAGTAACAGCTATTTTGGACATCAGGAACCATTTTGGCTATTGAACAGGAACACCATCATTGTTATCATTGTATCGCGGTGCAAAATTGCCTTAAATGCTCACTAAGGCAATGCATATGTAATTGTTACAATGATTTTGAAATTTTAGCTTGTAAGCATTTACCTTAGGACATCTTGAAATTGTTGGCTAATGGATCACTGCGGTCATCTCACAGGGAAGATTTTCCTCAGGTGAAGCTCTTCTTTTGCATTGGATGCCACTTCATAGCTTAAAAGCTCACTAACTGCCCACTTGATGCTGACAGCACACAATTTTCAGCAGGAATAGATTTATCTCTGTAAACTCTAGGTGGATTTTGAATCAGTTTTTATACTGAAGAAACATTTTTCCTTGCCAGAGAATTGTTTTTATCCCACTTAGGACCTGACCTTTCTTTAAAAGTATGATTTTTTAGTCTGTCCTGACCTTTTAGATAAAACCTAAAAATAAAAGACAGTACAGTTTCGTTTATAAATCATTCAACTTTGCTTTGCTTTATAATTAACATTTATTCTGCTTAGAGATTAACTTTATATATTCTGAGTGAGAAATAAGGGAAAAATAACACTTCTTGTTAAATGTAATGCTATGCTTCATAGGCATTGTATTTTTCACAGTGAATATGAGACAAGCACAGGCCAACAGCTTCCTGAAGGCTGGTGAGCTCGGGGATCAGGGTTGAGGCCGGCAGTGCAGGGCTTTTCAGCCAGTGCTGGTCCCCCTGCCGCAGGGAGCAGAGGAGGCTGCATCTGGAGGCAGACACGACCTTGGGCATTGGGCATCTACGTGGAATAGAGGACAGGCCAAGGCCAGGCAGGGACTTTACCCCCATGGCTCGGTAGAGCAGAAATGTGGGAAGAGGGGGACAAGCACTGCTGTGGCATCACTGGGACAGGGCCTCATGACTTCAGCCTTGAGGCTCTGGATGCCTAGGCATGGGTGGTGGGAGGCCCCGGGAAGGCTGGGCAGTCCTGTTTAGGCCCATTAGAGCCCTCAGAGTCCTGACAGTCGTTGGAGAGCACTTTTGTGGTGTAAGATGAGTAGAGAAAATAGTGTGTTTGGTACACAAAGCTTACAGACCAAAAGTTAGTTGGGTTGTAATGTACTTATGTAATATAATGTTAGCCACAGAATCTTGTTATCGCCAAAGGGAACACAATTTATTGTTATTCTAATTAATGTTTTAAAGGTCTGATAGTCTAAATTATCTAACATAGAAAAGCATCAATAATAATAATAATGCACTTATAAAAGTTAAGAATTGCCTTTCTACTCTCCTCTGTATTTCTTTTGTCTTATTCACCCTTTTCTTTGTGCCCCTGGGTGGGGATTACAACAAATTGAAAGCATCCAAGGATCTGTTAGGAGGAGTTTGACACTCTTGGACATGAAGAAATGAACTTCCTTCTTGGAGTTCAATTATTCATTTTTTGTATATTTTCTTAACATAGCCTGCTTCTTTCTCATTGCTCTTTACTAAAATGTGACAGTTGCACATTAGTCTCTCTCAGCCTCACTAAGTATGTTGCTTGCTGTGCAGGGCCTATGTAGCTTTATCACATCATTATTGTATGCAGTATTATCAGAATACAACATTCCTGAAATGCCATTAGGTCAAGAAATATTCACTTGACACCTATTAATTATCAAAAATAGTGAAAACAACCTCAGGCCAAGGCAAGCCTACATGGTGTCAACATAAATTCTGTGGCCTTGTATTACTAATGGCAAAATTGTACTTACTAGGCTGCAGTCTCTGTTAATTTTGTGAGACATAGGTAAGGTAAACAATGAAAAATACATGCTTAAGTATTAATATTTGTATGAGGATACCTTTTCTGCAACCTTGTCTACCATTTGGCAAATAAATGAACAAACCTTCTAAGGAGTTTACATTATTTCTTACAAGTACTAATCTGTCCAAAAACATATAATAATTAAAAAAATATATTTAATATATTAACTATTAAAATAATCTTCCCCGTAGTGAAGATTACTATATTTGATAATTTATTATCTTAAATTAGTTTAGCAATCTTTTGTAATAAGTTTAAGTCAAATAGCTTCTGGATGCCTAACACTGGATTTGGAATCGAAAATTTGGGCATTTAGCCTGCTTAGGGCAAATATTAGTTAGACACTCAAGAGCAATGATACAAACATTTTTTGCTGTTAAGAATAAATGAAAGAGATTATTACTGGTTTTAAGATTCATTATTTTCCCATGTATCTGAACTTCATTGAAAATATTAGAAAAAGGAGTGTCAAAGTCATATCCATATATAGTTGAAGGTTTAGCAAGTATTTTTCTGTCTGAAACTGTATATTTGATTTTAAAAAGCCACTTTGCTTGCTTATAACATTAAACAGATATTAGGCAACTAATACTAATATTCCTCTGGGAGTAAGAGGAAAGTGAGAATTTAATTTTATTGAAAAGAAATGAGAGCACTACAATATGATGGCGTATCCGTGGAGATACAAGAAACAGAATTAGAAGTCAGAACCTTTAAATTTTAAGTGTATCTTTTTGTTAAATGACTGCTATATAAATTTTAATGTACCTAGTCTTTATAGTAATTATTCTTTCGGATTTGCTTATTTGATGTTATCCTATCCTTAAAAAGGGGAAGTAACACTCTTGCACTATGATTCACAAAACCAAATTAGAAAGAAAATAAATATGTAAGACAATATTGGCAAGGCTTATTACTTGACAAATACAATAAAGGTACTCTTTTTAAGGCCAATAGATGTGAATACTTTCCATTCCCAGCATTATATAATTCATTTAATAGATTCCTGTAATATTGTTGAGAGTCTTGAAGAATTTTTAAGTAGTATTTTTGGGGGGTTTTTGTATGTTTATGTTTGATTACACAGATTTATGTTACATTCATGCATATCTCTTTGGAAAAAAAAAAGCAAAGTATGAGTATATGAAAATAATTATTTTATATTTCAAATCACTGCTTTCTCATTTACTAACATTAATTTGTATTAAGTTTTGGTTTTGTTTTTTTCTTTTTCTTAAAAGTTACAGGCCTTTCAAAATGTACTTTCTCACTTTAAGTAAACCAGCTGAAGGAACATTATCCATATGTGGGCATATGTTGGGCATTTTCATATTTTTTTCTATTAAAAAACCATATATTGCTGCAATAAAATCTGTTATTTGGACAGATATATGTAAAAAAAAAAAAAAAAAGGTAGCTCTCTGTCTGTCCTGATTTCAGCAGTAAGGAAATAAATCATGTTAGAGATGTTTGGCAATTTGTCTGGATTTTCAGATTTCCAAATGTGATCATTTGATAAAATTAAGATTCATAAATTTACCATATTTTCAGTATCTACTTAAAAAATGTAAGGTGATCTTAAGTTCACTGAGAGGGGCATATGGAAGATCATAGAGACATGCATTTGTGTGTAGTAAGTATGACATATCTCCTGCATCACTGAAAATTTCTGGTTGGTGCTTAATTGGAACTTTCAGACTGTTTTGGTATGCCTTACTGCAGCAATTTATTTACATGTAAAACTTTACACAAAAAATAGAGAAAAAGAGAAGAAAAAGATAAAAATAAAGAGGTTGGAAAAAAGAGAGCAGAAAAAAGGGAAGTTTAAAAAAATCATAAGGGAATGCAAAAAAGTAATGCAAAAATGTAAGTTCTGGTACCAAAAGGAAATAAAAATGAAATTCTGAATCAACTCTCACAATTGTGGACAACATGAAAACAAAAGGAACCAGAAGGACTTTGTTAAACTTCTGGCTAGACAGCTTTTGGAGTCTGCTATTTGTATAAGTCCAGGGATCATTGCCTATTTGAACTAAAGTCTAGAAATTTGCTTTTAACTGTATCTTTTTCAGTCATGTATTTCTTTAAAACTACAGTTTTGTTTCTTTCCTGAATAGCTGGGAGCTGAAAATAGATTTTGTCAGAAGAGTGTTTTATGGCAGCCATTAATACTGAATTTATGTCCTAAAATGTATGTTTACGTATCTGTTTCCTTTCTTTTGTATTACAATTTGATCCTAAGAACAGGCAAAGATACTAGAAATTTATGAAGAATAAAATAAGTGATTTTTTAAAATAATAAGTCTGGAATGACACATGTTAAAAGAGTCAAATAAGCTGCTACATCTACACAAACTTGAAAATTCCTTTAACAGATACAGAATACATTCTTCTAATTAGGTTTCTAAATTTACTGGAAATTTTTTGCAAGCATCAGATATTTAATGACAGAGAACATCAAAGAGAACAGTTAATTAAGATAGGAAAAAGAAACCCAAAACATCTTCTTAATGCATGGGTCACTCCAAAATTAGTTAAGTATAGGAAGGTTTTAAGTAAGGCAGCTAAATAAGCCTTGACTAAAAGTCCTTGAACATCTGAAAGAAGAATGAAGATGGAATATAGTTATTATTCTTTTTTAAAATTCTATTTACAATTGTAACTACCTCTTTTTCTCTTTAATGAAGTATGCATTTATTTTGTTGCTTGACTGTCTACACTTCTTTCCCAATTACCCATTGCAAAATGATAGACTGGCTTCTTGCTAAAAAGATACACAGGAAAACTCCCAGGCTGACCTCATGTCAGTCACCTCATTAGCACCTTCCTGTAGTCTGAGTCCCATTTAGGGTCATCTGCATTAAGGACCTTTAGCCTTGTTTGGGAAGTCTGTGCCTGGATCATATGTGTCTCAAGAACTAATAAATTCCTGTACCTTTATTCATCCTGAATAAATAAGATAGCGAATATTCCCATTTGCTTTCACATTTTGACTCAATATGGTTCTTAGGAACTAATCAGCAAAACGAATTCTAATGAATTAGAATAGCTGTTGGACAGTAGCCTTAGATCCCATTTGGTCTTATGAACAATTTGCTTGTTTTCATCTGTTCTTCAACCGCTGAAATTTAAAAAAAAAAAAAAATTAGAAAATAGTCGTAAATGGGCCAGGCTTTCTACCTAGAGTCCAGTAACAAGTGGTGTACTACAAATGTCTGTTCTGATACAAGTTCTCTTCAATGTGTTTATCAATGAGCTTCAATCAATGACAGAGAGCAGTCTCACTGGATTTGCAGACGACACCAAAATGTCAGTCATTGTAGTCAAGGACCAACAGTCAATATAGTCGAGGATAGGCTTGCCATAGGGACATAGACAAGCTGGAGGAATGAGCAAACAGAAATCTGATGCAAATCAGCAAGGGTCAGTGTAAAGTCCTGTAGCTGGGTAGGAAGAACCCTTGGCAACAGGCCTGTCTGATAGCGAAGAGCTCTGCTGAATAGAGCCTGTGTGTTTTGGCAGATAGCAGGCTGAGCATGACAACAGTGTGCCCTGGAAAGAAAGAAGGCCAACAGCATCCTGAGTTATATTAATAAGAATGTCGTCAGTAGATTTAAAGGGAAGGATTTTTGTCCTTGTCTCAACACTTCTGTGACCATAGCTGGAATAGTGCATTAAGATTTGAGCTTCATGACAGGGAAGACGAGTTTTTCAGTGAAGCAAGTTCAGTGGAGGGTCACCAAGATGGTTGGGAGCTGGAGCACTTACCCTGTGAGGGAAGGAAGGCTGAGGAAACTGAGCTTTTTCAACCTGGAGAAGAGGGGACAACTTACAGGAAAGCTTTCCCAAGTCATAGTCCTCTAAAAGGAAAAATAAAAAGATCATTTTCAACAAACATTTTCACTCTGTTACGTACTGTTTTCTGCCTTATTTTTGTTTCTGGTGAATGCTTCTTGCAGTGGGCAAAGGTATTTATTATCTCCCTAGATTATGCCCTCAGGAATCCCTCATAAAAAGTTAGTCCATTAGAGTAATTGCTAATTGAACTTCCACTATGAGTTTATCTGGGGTAAATTTCCTTTGGTATCATGTTTACAACAGGAACCCTGTGTATACTTGTAGCATATTGCATATGCAAAGTGTGTGCATCTAGCACAGATTCATAATCTATTTTTGGAACTTTGTTTCAGGCAAATGTCAAAGGCTCTTGCCTCTTTTCTTTACTAAAAATGATCCTGGAATCAAGAACAACTTCCACTCCTGTATAAATAGAAAGGCTTATGGGTCTCCCATATGTTTGCATTATCCTAAGTTTTAACAGTTGCAGCACTTTTGAGTAGTGTCTTGTTAAGACTAGTTTTCTGAACTGAATTTCTCTGTAGATCATCAGCTTGATCTTTTTTCATTTCTACATAGCTATAAGTTTTTATGTATAAATACCACTTCCAATCTTTCCTTGTGTAAGCAGACTAATTTGGCACATGAAAGGTCCTCAGTTTTACTGATTTTTGTCTGTTCTCCTTCCACAGAGACTCGCTTAGAGAAATGTTGATCCAGTCTAGTAGGTCTCAGACTGTTTTAGTGTGGGTTGGTCAGGTTCTCTTTCTTTGTGAACCCGTGCCCTAAACAACAATTACTGTTTCTTAACCCCATGTCCTTACTGCTTCCTCATATGATTCAGCCTGGCAGTTCCTCAAGCTTCATGTCTTCTCTGGCTGATTGTGAATTCAAAGTGATGTTCTGCCTCTAAGTTGACTTCAGTTGACAGCAAAATTTTGGTTTAAGCTTTTCCCAAAAAGCAGAGATCATCTTCCTTTCTTCCTTCTTGTGCCATTTATAATGAAAAATTTTTCTCTCTTTTTTTTTTCTTTTTCTTTTAAACCAGAGTATTAAAGTAAAACATTATAGGAGTATTTCTTTATTACATAGAAAAATACAATTTTTAAAATAACCTCTTTGACAAACTGATATGTCAGATGTTACTGGAGAACACAGAAGTGGAGAGTATATTAAAATGCCCATGCAACAAAGGTGCTTCAATTGGTCTAAGACTGTTTTCCTAAAATAAAGACACCAAAATCCATACTTTTGCAGATTAAAAATGATATATACGGAAACATTGATGGATCTATTCCGTGCAGTAGCTGATACTTACAAGATTGTTTACACATTACATTATTTTTTTCTCAAAATCCTCCATGTAAATCAAGCCATGTTGTTTAACTCTACTGATCTTCTGCATGAGTTCTTCAGTGTAAATGGATGTGAAAGCCTAACAATTTAGGTGTTCTGTTTGAAAATTGCCTCTGTGTCAAAGCAGTACTTTTCAATGTGTAAGCTTTGTAGCTTTAAGTAAGTTTAATTTTCCTTGCTTTTTTGTTTTGAGATGAACTTTAAGTTTTTCTCATTTAAAGTGCTGTGCCTATTTAAATAAATAGGATAGACCATGCCATTTGATTGAGATTCTGAATACACTTTTGCTTTGACCGTAATATTGGAAGCAGATGAAAGCCTGTTCTTGTACATTTGCTTGCATGACAGAGATATGTTCACATAGATTTTGGCTTAATAGTAGTGGTTATGCAACATACATTAAGTTTTCTTTGTTTTAAACAACACTTTTCTGTTCCAAAATATCTGTTGGCCATGCATTTGTATTTTCTGTGTTTTAAACTTGATACCAATCTGTCAAAATTTATTGTATACTGAATCATAAGTAGTCTAGACTTTTGACATTATGCAATGTTGTGACAATTTTCTTCTTTTATTATGAAATAAAGAATAAAAAATGTCTAGATCTATTTTAGTTACTTATGCCACTGTCATCATGGGACAGTAAGTAGTTTTTGGTTTGGTCTCTGACACATAAACCTGGAGTCTTATATGGTGCTTCTAAGGTTTTTTAGTTTTGCAGGGGAAACCGCCACCATGATTTAGAAGTGCTGTACTACACAACCGATGTTAAGACATTGAATGTCAGATAGCAAAAATAGTGTGCACCCACATCAGCTTTATTTTTTATCTTTATAAAGCTAATATATCCTGTTATGTTAGTATTGTTAATAGTGTGAGAAAATAAACCAATTTTAGCCTAAAATACAATTTCTGCAGTAAACAAAAGAGACTATTAGCAAGACTGAGTATTTTTGATAAGAGGATCTCTTCCATTAATTTATACAGAACGTTTGAGAGCTCTGTCAAGAGATCTGATATACCTTGTGCATTAAATATGCTATATAATGCTTAGTTAAGACTCCTCTGGGAGTCTTATTTCTATTTTCTAGTGGACAGGTTTTTCTAAAACTGTGAAAACTCTTGTTGCTTTCCATCCTGACATCACCCACTACATTTAAAGGACAAGTCTCAAAGTATGAGAAGAGAGCTCAGAATCAAAAAGAGAAGTATGGAATATTATTGTTTGAATGACTGTTCAAGGGCCCCTAATCATTATTATGGAATAAAAAAGCCATATTTTAAAGATACTAGTAAAATATAGTACAGTTCATGCTACATCAGCTTTGTTTATGCTATTTTTTTATGGTGAATTTTGTTATGCATTGCCCAGTCATTTATTTTTTCCAGTCAAGATGGAGTTTCTACTGTATTAAGATGTTCTAAATGCTCACAGGTGAGAGACTTGGCTTCCAAACATTTGCAGCCACATATGGGGGATGGGGAAGGATAAATATGTTAATAACATATTGAAAAATTTTCTATATATTTTAAATAGTAGGGAACTTAAAAGTGTTAACAATATTTTCACAAGCAGTGCATGGACAATTTTTTAGCTTATCGAAACATTTTATATGTGAGGGTTTTCAGTAAAATGATCTGGTCTTTTACAGAATTTAGAGAGCAAAAAGAGAATTACATATGCAACCTTTTTACAATGTTAAGTATAAATAATAATGCTGACAAGTTTTGTTTAAATGTGTACCTTTTATTATTCATCTACACTTGGCCTTGTGTCAAGTCTAAATAAGCTTTTAAGAGCTCTGTCAAGGGCTCTTTGATGAAAAGAATGAGCATATCTGGGAGCCTTATTAGCAGCTGGAGTATGGCAGATTTTTCTGCTACTTAGGTTAGTATATAATGTTGCCATTTCACTCTTCAATAGGATGGTTTCTTAGTGTAGGGGACCTATTAATGATATAGCTGTATATTTTGCTCTAGCCGTGCTGATTTCATGACTGAATGTGCAGGGCTGGAAATTATGTGCTGTCATTATGACTGGTAAAAAAGTTAAATTTTGAGGAAATTTAAAACTTAACATGTAATATCACTTTTATTACAAAATGTTCACTAGTATTAAACAATGTTCTGATTGCTTCAAATTTTTAAATAAAGCCTATTGACTTTCCTCTTTTCATGTCAGTTGTCTTTACTATGTTAAACAGAGGGAAATTTAATTTTTTAGATTGATCAAGAAAACACAATTCAAAAGAAAAAGTTAGCATCCAGTACTACTGTGTGTCCCACAGGTTCTTCTACTTTCATCAAAACTGCCTCCACTGGTGAGTTAGAGGAGCATATTGCGGCCACTACTGGTGCCATTACTGTTGCTAGCACATCTGCTGATGTTGCTGTATCCAGTGCAGTGACTACCTGTAGACAATCTGCTGAAGAACAACGAGTACAAGCTATGAATACAAGAAAACCAATTCTGGAGTTGGCTACTTACAAGGAAGCACTCTCTCTTCATCAAGCAAATTTACAAAGCACAAGAAGACGACCAAGAAATGCTGAACAGATAGAAAGAACTAAAGAACTTGCAGTTGTTACTCATAGAGGTATTGGATATTATTTTACTTGTGCACATGTAGTTATGAAAAAATATTTTTTATAAATTGAAAATGGAAGTTCAGGTATCTATTCAGGAAATGTAATTGAACCAAATGGGAAAGGGATTAAATCTGCCTAAATCTGAGTTCTAGTAGGTCAGTCAGATGGAAAAATGAAATTAGTAATAATATTGTCTTGGTTATTTAAATTGATTTGATTTATAAAAAGACAAAATGTACATATGAAGAATTTTCTTTTGATGTGACTTTATAGCTTATATCATTATATTCACAATAAAGCCTAGTGTAAGGGACATCTGATGGAAGTTTTGAGAATTGAGATTAGAATACTCATCTATTGTGGATATTTGATTAGACATAATTAACCATAGCATTAAAAATGTACTTTATAAATAGCTGCTGTTCTAAACTAGTAGGTGATGCAGTTGTATTCATCTCCCTTCTGCTTAAATCTTAAAATTTTGGTTTTTTAAAACATCTATACATTTTCATTCTATCAAACATGAAATCAATGGCCAAAGCAACATTTAGAACATTAGGGAATTCAGCAAATATTAAAGTGTCAAAGCTAAAGATCTTATGTATTTCTATATTGAGATTATCTAATCTGCATGCTAAAGTATTAACAATGAACAACTTTTGGAGTATAAAACAAGCATTGTTTGCTGTGCTAAAAAGTAAATGCTGGTATGTGAAACATGAAGCTGGCAAAAAGTAATGCTGGAATGTCTTAATTTAACCAACAGATATTCAGAAAAAAATTGCATGTTGGTGTATTTTTAGACATACACAATTTCAGAAAAGGATCAGCTAAATTTTGCAGGCTAATGTTGTTGAATACCATTTATTATACATTTTGAATTTTTATTGTGTGCTTCATGTTAATCAATTGTACATGAAAAATTCATAAACACAAATATATTGATGAGAAGCACCTTTTACAGCACAAGCAATTTGTAGAAGCCTCATTACATGTTTGATATTTTGTAAAGACAGTTTTATTTGGAATCTGTTGTCTTACTGGATAGTCACCTAGTATAAGTTATTGTAGCTTCATTTACTAACATCTTTTTAAACAAGAGCTGCAGTTCTTCAGAATTTTAACATATATAATTTAAATAGAGTAACTGAAAAACACTGTATTTGGTTTGCATAAAATAGAAATAATTAAACAGATGTTTATGATTCACTTGTATTAATTTCAGTGGAAATCTGAAGTATTTTCTGGGTATTGACTGGTATAAATTAATCAACAGTTTGGTTTGTACTGGTTGTGTGGCTATGCACTCATTTCAGAATGTCTCTGGTCAAGTTAAAAAAGCAGGCTTTTTTCAGTTGTGAGGGAGTTTATGAGGATCTTAATATCCTCTAATTTAAAGATATAAAATGTACTACTTTGGCAGTTAAATATGGCAGTAATTGTGATACACGTACAGTTTTTTCCCATTTCCTGTTTGGAATCATTACACTGCAGGGTCCTCCCCACTGTTTTCTCAGTGTTCCTTTCTTCTCTGACCTATTCTTTAACACAAGATATAAGTATGGCACATACTTCTAAATTATTTTATCATATTGAAGTGCTAAACATTAGTTTATGAAAAAAAGGAGAATAATTTCAACACCAAGACACTGCTAAAATAATGTTATGGTGTTTATTTTTCACATATTAAAATAGTACTACAGGTACTAAAAAGTATGACAACCCACATACAAGTGAAATCAGACTTGTACGGACCTTGGTGGAGAAGAAAGCCCATACCTAGTTCCATGTGCATTTTATTCCCTCATGCAACATTGAAAGTCCTGATTTTGCTAGCATGCATTACAAAATGTTTAATTTTTTTTACTGTGTCTGTTACTCACAGAACAGTATATGTGTTCATGCTATTAAAGGGATATTCCTATACTGAGTAAAAATTTACCATTTTTACTCAGCAAACACCAATATTTGATAACAGTCATTGAAACATGTCAAATGACCTTCAATGAATAACCTATAATTTTCTTCCACAAAACATTCCTTACTAAAAAGACACAGACATATTCTGAAGGAATTTTTGTGAATGTGAGATAGTTGTTAATTGACTTGAAAGAATTTCTGTTATGGAGAGATATTCCAGAGGTATTTATGCAGAGTTTCCTGTAGGTTACTGTAGGTTATTATTAAAGTATTTTAATCTCTCTTTGACAATGTGTTATGCACAGAAGTCTAAAAACTCTGAATATTAAACAACTATGGAATGATATAAGAGCTACTGAAGAATTTTATATTAAATCCTTCTAAAGTTATTTCTCTGTTTAATAGATATTAAAAGTTAGTTTTTACATTGGAAGTGCATTTTTTGTAATGCTCTAGATCGTAATGTAAGAATTACACTCCCAAATTATGCAAATTAATTCGTAATTGAGAAGAAAAAATTTTATATACTAAACATAATTACTAAAACTTACTATATGTATGTGTGAATATTTGAAATTGTAAAAATTGATTGTACTTATAGACCTAACTGTAGGCTTCTTTGGGAATATTGCTAGTAAGACCAGAATAGTGCAGTTTTATGATATGTTAGCATTGATGCAAAATCATAACTGCAGAAAAAGAGTAGTACTATTGGCTTCCATGGGATTGTTCTGCAGATAAGGTTCTGTTTCAGAATGAGTAGACCATAACAATACTGTTTTGTTTTGTAAACATTTTTTTGAAGTTTATGCATGAACGAGATGTATAGAGAGAACTAGAGGTTTATATGTACCCAAAACTCAACTGCTAGGTGTAAATTACTGTACTAGACAGACTACCTGGTCGTCGACAATAATTTAAATTGTGTCAAAGGCTGGCTGATGAATATCTTCTCTAAGGTTATTAGCTGGATAAAGAAACCCTAGGTGCATTTAGTGAAATGTTTTCCTTAAAGGTAGGGAAGTACAAGTATCATTTTATAAGACAGTAGTGAGATCTCTTGAGGAATACTGTACATGATTATAGTTTCTTCATCAACAAGAATTCAGACTGAATCAGATAAATAAAGGTACTGTAATGGTGTTACATATTCCTGACCATCCCACCTTACAAAACACCGTTAAGACAGGATGAAAGCATAAATTTTGAAGTGAATGTCAGCATGTACACAACTTAAATAAGGACAAGTTAGTATGTAATATATATTTTTATTAGGGAGATGTGCAAGAAGAGTGCTTGTTATTGCAACAATGAAACCTTTTTGTAGAAGGAGGGAGCAATGAAGGATGAGAAGCTTACTTTCAAGATGCCCCTTGATAGGTTAATGAAACATATATTTAGATAGGATATCTGGTAGTTAAACACAGCACCTTTTGGGTCCTTAGTTCTAATGAAACCAAGTGGTCGAATTCAGGAAAGTTTATCTCCTCTGTTCGGAAGAAGGGGGAAAAAAAGGAGATCCCTAACACCTTTCATTCAGTTAAACCAAGGAACTTCAAATTCCAAGATTTTAGTAAAAATTCTTTTTTATACTACAATCACAGTTTCCGGTATGATCTGTATTTTTCAAATGTGAAAACAAGGAGGCAATTAAACATGACAGACACGTGACAGAAACATGATATTTCCCTGTTGTTTTGGTTTTCTTTTTCTTTCCTGTTTAAATATTTAGGAATTGTTGGCTTCATCATGACTGAAGTAATAGAGGATAATCTGACATTTTTTGTTTTCTACTATTTGTGTTTCATTCAGTGAATTCCGAGTTTAGTAATGCTGTTAGTCCTATTGAATTGTCCTATAATTTATACCAACTATATACTTTACTTATTAAGGCTCTAGAATTTTTGCTTGTGTATATGCATTCATAATGAGAGATAATTTAGAACGTTTTCTTGTCAAAGCTTATATAGCATGCTTTTACTGTCTAAAGATATGTTAAGAGGCACATGGCTAAAAGCTAAAAGGCATTTGTACAGTGTGCTTAATAATATGACTTAAATTTTGGTCAGCCCTGAAGAGGTCAGGCAGTTGACTCTTGATTGTCGTTGGTCCCTCCCAACTATTCTATTGTTTCTATTCTATTCTCAGTGTTCATTTTAATATGGAAATACACGTGCATCATAGTTAAATGCCCCCGAGAAACAAATGAGTATCAGGTGCAAACAATGTAAAAAGACCTCTAGTACAGTTTGTAAGTCATAAATTAAATCTAGAAAAAAAAAAGCAGTCTGGAAAAGAGATACAATGGTTGGAGAAAAAAAATTGCTTAGCAGACTCAGGCTCAAATAGTGCCAGGAAGTCTGAATGGAAGACTCCAGTCATCATCTAGCAGTTCAAAAGTGTCTCAGTGCTTTCCTTAGGAAAATTATTTTCAAGAGACCTCTGCATTCCAAAAAAATTCATGACTCCAAACGTCTCTTTTCAAAGAGCAGAAATGTCACTATTTGCAAATTTTTAACCATATATTCTCAGTTTGAGGAAATACATAGGTTTTGATAATTTTACTTAACTGTTTTTTTACAAAATCTTATTAATTTTACTGATATTTCTCATTCTCTATGTTTTCAGCTCTATTTTTTTGTTACTTTCTTTTAAGCCTGTATAATTTTCTGTCCTTTCCCCTTTCTTCTTTAAGAATACTTGTCTGTCCCAGCTTGCCTTATGCTTTTTGAAATCTGGCTTTATAGAGCATCTTAGTAATGGCCAGGAAAAAATGAATCAGGGAGAAAAAAAAATCTTGCTACTGGGTGTTCCCTATTAAACCAGCATTTCTTTTTCTTTCTGTCTTACAGGAGAATTTATGATGGTAGAAGGAAAGAAGATTTTAAGATTTGTTATAGGAAAATAAATAATTTGCTAAAGAAACTTTTGAGAACAAAAGCATGTTAAGGGAAACTTGATTATCTTGATTTTTTTTTCTTTTCTTTGAAAGATTATGATAAAAGTGTATGATAGGTCATTACTTTGGGATTATTCAATATAAAACTTTCAAGGATTTGTTAGGAAATACGTATTCACATATCCTAATTTTTTTGAGGTTTACTTAGAAGAAGGAAGAAGAAAGGAGGAGTAGGGATGGAGAGGTTTCTTGAACAGCTGTTAAATATTTTTAAGTCTAGTAGGCAATCAATGGGCATATGTCTTCAGGGGTTTTTTTGTTTCTTTGTTTTTTTTACTGAAACCCAGAACTACAAAGATGGGGGTCTGAAGAAACTAAATGTATTTGGCAGTAAGATTATTGTATTCTATATTTCTAAGATTATTTGTATATAAGAAGATTTGTATATAAGAAGTTTTCTTCTTGGAAAATTTTAAAAGTTTCAAGAAATAAGCATAACACAAATGTAATCTAGCACTCAAACATTTAATCACTGAATTATATTTGTTTAATATTTCATAATACTTTTGGAAATACCCATTTAACATGTGCAGCAAATCACAGATATATTCTGTTTATTGGATGAACTCTATAATGGATGGTTTATTAATGTCAAGATTTTTATTAGAGAAAAATTGACAATAATGTCCTAAACTTCTTGATATCTTTGCACTTGGAAGGAGGAAAGGAGATAATTTGTTATCCAACAGTCAAGTCTGGAGTGGTTAGAAGGGAAGAAAGAGAAAAAGAAAATCAGTCATACTGATTTCAAAAAATTAATTGTGTTAATGTTTTAATTGAATTATTGCCTTTTATACTTCCCTGTCAATTTTCTTCTCAGAACTTGTTTTCCCTATTAATGTTTTTTTTCAGTTCCTGCAGTTCTTAACTGTTCTTCACTACACTATTCATGTTTACTTCTATAATTGATATTTGTCTGATGTGTTGTGGCATTACTTTCCCTCAGTATTTCAGGTTTTCTTCTTTTGACCACGAATTGTTGCTATAAGTCAGATGTATTTTAGTTAGAATGTAAAAACCAAATTATCAGTAGTGCAATTATAAATTAATACTGAAATACACATATAACTGTACTTCCTTACTTTTAAATAATTATTTTTTCAAATTAGAGAAATTTGATATACATAAAATATAGAATATAGTAGAAAAACTGTAATTTTGATAATTTTAAATTAGTAATACAGTGCAGTAGTTCAATAGTAATGCAGTAGTTGCAGTAATTTGAAATATAAATCTTCTACACAATTTGATTTGACCAGGGGACTTTAGAGTTTAAAGGGGCAGAGGATGTGGGGAAAAGGGTGGAGGGTGTGGGTAGTAAATGAAAAACTAAGATTAGCTCACATAAAAAATGAAAAATTTATTAGTATGGAAAGTGGACGCTTTCACCCCTTTGTAGTCTGTTCATCTTCTGTATGGCTCTTCATATTCAAGAAATTGTTAACCTATGCAGTTCATGCTGTACTACAAAAACTGATGAAAATCCATGTTCTCTAATGCTGACTTTCAAGGTGCAGAAAGGTTGTAGAAGATGGTGCTACCTTATTTGGTGTGTTGGGTTACAGTGAAGTTTATTTGGGTAATCACTAGGATTAGAGATTTTTAATGTAAATTTCTGAAGCCTGAAGTGCCATCACATAAAAATTAAGTAAGTTTCTATCTCTTTCCTCCCATGCCCACCCCATTTGTCCAATCCCTTAAAGTGGTGATCTCTGAGATACCTGGATATTCAATACTTGCATTGTCAGAAGTGTATCATATGTGTAGTCAATATGATGTGAATGCAAAAAAAAAACCAAAAAAGGAACTGACTTTCATGTGAGTAGTAAGTTCAGCGCATTCAGGCAGCGGATGTACTTCTAGAGGGAATACAAAGAAGTAGACATATGCCAAAGACGATACATGAAGTATCATGCATAATGTATTTGGCATATTTGCACATGCAAAGCCAATGTCCAAGGTACATGATACACTTGTTTCTGTCACTAGAAATAGCAGTTGTTGTGAGTAAAATCTGCCATCATCACGTACTGAAGATTTTAAATAATCAGTGAATTACTGGTTCCGCACAAGTCAAAATCAGTTCTATGCTGTATTCCAAACAAAATTTTGGTCACTTCAGAAAGCAGTTGATGAGTTAATTACTCTTTATTTCTCCAATAACCCATTTTCCAATAGTATGATATTTTTGCAGATGTAATTTAAGTAGGGCTGTACATACAATCTTGAAATAATGGCTTTGATGTTATCATATTGTTCTCCATCTCCGTTAGCTGAGTGATAGTGAATATCAAGTAAGAGTAGTTCTGGAGAAGGAAAGGGCTGTTTCCATTGTTCTGTATAGTTACTTGGTAATGCAACCTGAGTGCCTGCTTTGCATAAAACAGTGGTGTTTTAGTCCAGCATTTAAAATATTGTTTATATTTGGTTTGAAAATTTACAAAATATAGAAACGACGAGCTGGACACTTCCTTTACATAAATGCTGTTGCATAACCAAAATAAAGACGTGAATTGGTGGGTTGACAGTGTTTTAAATAAATAGCCTTCACATGGCTGTATACCCTGATGCTTCCACATTGTAGAAGCAAATTTTCTTTGAAATTTATTTCTCATTTGGCCCTCAGGACACACTTTTTCAGTAAAGTCAGAACTGTGTCAACTGAACAATCTTCATTCAAAATGAATTTTGTTTCTAGTGTTTGAGAGCTTGCTGTACTGAAGGTTGTTATTCAAATTTTATCTCTAAGAGGGGTTTTTTATTATATATATGCTTAAAACTTATTTACGTGTGGCCCTTTTCTAATGCAGTACCTATCCTGAAGTATAAAATGCTGGAATTGTTGGACTTAGTCCTCTTTTACAAGTGTTTGCGTGTAGCATGTCTGTATACATGCAAATATGAATTTGCATAAACATACATAATTACACAGCCTTTTTGTTAAAGAAAAAAAAAAGACAATATTTTAATTTTTATGTGTGCCTAAAATTTTGCCTGTAAGTGTTAGAATCTTCTTTATCTTACATGGGAGACAATTTTTGGTGAAAAACTTCAAGAACATAATTCTGAACACATTTCACTTTTAATTGGCTGTTTAAAAGTGTACGTGTCTCTCGTTTGTCTGTTGACTGAATGCTAGCTCAAACATCTGTAATGAAAAAGTTCTCACCTGGACTTCCTTCATTACTGGGACTGTTCATGTTGTTCCCTCCTTAGTAAAGCATTCAGTTCCATTTTCCTTATTTACAGAAAATATTGCACCTTCTAACCTTAGAAAAAGTTACAGAGAAAGAGTGTGAGACAGATAAAGGTGGGGCTGTTCAGTGTGAAGAAGTGAAGGCTTTGTGGAGACTTTGGAGCACCTTCAATTACCTGAAGAGGACCTACAAGAGAGCTGGAGAGGGACTTTTTACATGGGCATGTAGTGATAGCGCAATGGGGGAAGGCTTTAAGCTGAAAGAGGGTTTAGATTAGATATTAAGAAGTTCTTTACTATGGAGGGTGGTGAGGTACTTGAACAGGTTGCCCAGAGAAGCTGTGGATGCCCCATTCCTGGAAGTGTTCAAGGCCAGGCTGGATGGGGCTTTCATCAAGGTGTTTTACTGGAAGGTGTCCCTGCCCACAGCAGGGGACTTGGCACTAGATGATCCTTAGGTCCCTTCCAACCCAAACCATTCTATAATTCTATAATAATAATTCTGTATTTTTATTAAAGTGACATGAACTACGCAAAAAGCATGAGCAGTGTTGAGCAGAAATCCCAAGGTGGATGCCTAAATTATTTTAAAGGTTTTGACATAATCTCTGATTTGGTTTCAATGAGTTCTGATGCTACACTTTACGCTTCATCCAGTCATGTGATCAAAAATAGATTCAGGATTGTCAGAGATTTATTTGGGTAGGAGATGTTCACCAGTGTTCCTTCTCCTCCAAAAATAAACAATGCAAATAAACAAACCTGCTGTCCTTATCTATAAATTTAAAACAAACCAACCAACCAACCTAGAAGCCATATGTATTTAAAGAATTATTTTAAAAAAAGCCTCTCCTTGCATTATAACACGGAACAAATGGTTATGTCATATAGGTTTTTATAAATTTAGATTATTTTAAAAATATATGTATGTCTTATCACTACCTCCCTATTATATTGGTATGTCTCCACAGGAGTATCCTACTTCATTGGTGTAATCTATTTTCTTGGCTCTTGGCTGCTCAAAAATATGAGAAAATATTAGTCTGACCATATTTAATGATTTGTAGCATTGTTACATCTGAACTTTTTCTTGAGAGAAATGGGCATATAAACTCATCTCATGCAAAAGTAGGTATCTTAAGACCCAATGAACTGAACTCTTAATGTGTCTGTTTTTCTTTGTGGGTGGGCTTAGATGTGTACAACTACACACTTTGCTGTCATGAATCCATCCTCTGAGACTTCGGAAAAGTGAAATCCACCTTAAGTACTTACTGTCATGTGTTTGACATGCAAAATAAGCATTATTTTGCCAAGTATAAAGTAATCTATTTATTGGGTAGGGGATTTTTTTGTGATGGTGGGGCTGTTTTTATGTACATGCATTTGCAGCCCAACACCTAGTTTGGTAATGGCATGTTTGCCATATAAATTTCTATAACTACTCCTTCACAGTGTATTCAGAAACTCCTGTTCAATAAATCAAAATACAAGCCCCAGTTAAGAGTAAAATTCTTCTCTTGTAAAGGTGCTTTAGAAAACTGGAATTGCTTGCTTTCCTAGTGGTATTTAATAGCCTTGGCAAAGTGACGCAACTGATTACAAAAGTCTTTGACTGATTTCAGTGTGGTCACCGAGACACTCTTTTAACTATTTTCAGTTCCACCTTAGATCTTGTGAGCTCTTCTTGTGTACATAAACCAGGGATATGCCATTTAGGTGTTTCAGAGTGAGTACAAACAAATGAAAAAAAGTACATGACACTCTTCCATTTTTAGTGTGTTGCGGTGATGACTTCTGAAAATAAAGGACAAACATGTCTCTAATGAGAGCATCGAAACCCATTCCAGCAGCTGAGATCATATATTCATGACCACTCCCATTTTGCTTAGGTGCTGGAAGAATAAGCCTATCTTCTGATTCATGAGGAGTTATTTTAGACTGATCCTCAAAGAAAGCCAAAAGAGGGTTAGAGCTATAGAACAACATTCCTATTTACATCGAAATAACATTTTAGAAAGCTCAGATAATGACAAGAGAGCACTACTGTTATTCCAGTATTGCTCTACTGTATGACGGTAGAGTTCTTGGGTCTATGATTTCCACTGAGGATAGAATTGTTTATGGACTTCTTTTAATTTGGAGAGGGGGTGGGGCTTCTCCTGTTAAGGGTAAAAAAACCCCAAAATCTTGTACTTTGTGGCAACATATATTTCACTTCTGCAAATAATGTACTTCCCAGAACCATTATCATATAATATATGACATTATTATATGACATTATTTCTGGGAAATTATAATATATGTACCATCAATGTTTATAAGTTACATTATAATAACACACAAGTAAATCTGCATTTTGCCTTTTGAGATAATAGTGTTTCTGTATTTATAAGAAAATACGGTCTCCAATCAGAAGTGTAGAAATACTTATTAACACATCCTGTATCTATCATATGAATTGTCTTTCTTAGTAGTATCCTCTTTCTTCTAAATCTGATTCTGCTCTTTTGATTAGTAATGATACTTTTATTAATAAAAAGATAACAATAGTATTTAGCTACTGTGATATTTATACCTAATGTAAAGGTTCTTTGAATTTCCATTGATTTTCTGTAAGAAGTAATGGGTATGAAAAATTATTTGATGATGTACAATCTATCTTCTTATGTTAAGTTCTCCTAGATGTAGTTCCTTTAATCTATGCTGTCTTCATCAGCAGTATTTGCTTGTGGCCAAGATAAAACGTCTTCTTCCATATAGTTTTTTAAAAATATATAATGGCTATAGTGGCTACAAAGCCACTTAGTATATTTATCTATATCTATATCTATATCTATATCTATATCTATATCTATATCTATCTCTAAAGCCACCTAAATTCAATTTATACTTAACATTTAAAATTTTTTAAGACGGTCCATTTTAATTTATAATTCACTGCTCACAGGCCAAGCATATTAGAGCTAAGAGGCACTTAGTTTAATGACTGAAAAGTTTCTTGTAGTGCTTTCGCTTATTCTTGCTTACACTTTTTATATATGTTAAATTTTGGGTTTATTCTCTTTTTATTCATTTTTTCTTTCAATGATATGTTGAGGCCACAAGGTTGGCCTGGATTAACTGTGTATATCAAAAAGCCAGCCCACAAGAAGGACTTTTACAGAAAGAGATGAGCTATGGGCTTAGGGGAGAGGTGGGAGACAGCTACCTTCCATATCACATTTTGCAAATAACAGTTTTCAAGCTAGAAAGAAGACCAGCTGCAGATCCAACAGCAGGACAGCAGACCATTTTATTTTCTATATTCAAATATCTTTTTTCTTCTTTTTTATTCTTAACACAGAAGAAACAGCTATTTTAGAGCAAACATATTTATAATCCTTTTCATTTTCCAAGTTCCATAAATGTGTGACAATGTTTTACACTATTATGTGGTGCATGGAAATAAAAACTTTTGGCCATGCTTTTTTTATTAGCTATGCAGCAGAAAAATTAACTTGCAAATATCACTTCTTTCCTTTGTCAGGTATACAAATTGGTCTCCATATTTATTTTTGTAAATTGTTTCACACCAGAGGTATAAAATTTGAACTTTTGAGGTAGCCAGTACTCTAATTTGCATATACTTCCGTGATAAAATTTGTCAAATGAAATATTTTAGATTGTTATTTCCTGATACATGTTTTTGTTTTTGTTTTTTTAACTAGTGAAAAAGGCCATAGATTTTAAATCTAGAGGATTTAAATTGTTTCCAGGGAAAGACAACAGCAACAAGTTTTCTATCTGTGAGTGTACTCCTTTTTTGTTACTTTTTTCTAGTGCAAGAGTGAAGTTTGTGGTGTGTTGTTTGTGTGTAATTATTTATGTATTTCTTTTAATAGAACTGGTTTCTCCAGTCTGCATGGTGAATTTTTAAGTATGGTTCTACTCTAAAGACAGACTTTCTATAAATCTGGCATTGTAGAAACATATGTTATTTTGTCAATAATTTCACAATAAATTTGCAGTATTTGCAAGGAAATAAATATTCAGCCTCCTAGGTGTCAGCTGTAAATTTAACTGTGAATAGGAGATCTATTACTTTAATTGAACATTAGTGGTAGCATCAAATGCTGCGCAAACTAAAGTATATCCTCATTTACAGATGCACAACCACATATGAGGTCACTTTTTGAAATTTTTTTTATTCATTAAGTTTGACATTTTAACTGATTAACTAGGTGTAACTTTAAAAATTCTGGAGATGCTTGGTGCCTTCACTTTTAATTACAGAAATTAGAAACCAAAAGTGCTTGACATCTCAGTGGACAAAGTCCTGATTAAATTGTAAGGAGGAGTCAGGCAACTTTCTAGCACAAATTAAATAGGTGTGTCTCTAAATACATTAAAAGGATACTTTTGAAAAAGAATGTGCCATTTTTATAGAGGCCTTTTTGGAATAGAACCACATTTTAAATATTTAGAAGTAAATAAAATGGACTAAATGTTTAGCATATGTTGGATTATACTACATTTCATTATTCTTCACAGGACTGAAAGGACTTGCTTTTGAAGCTCCCTAGGTTGGACATGTTTGCACTAATTATTTGTTTAAAGTATCAATGATGGATTCAGTTTGCAGAATTTAGCAGGATATATTAGTATACGTTTTAACATTTGGTGTTAGATTTTAAACTGTCAAGGTATTAGATATGGTTTCTTTTTTTTTTAGAGAAAGATGTCTTTAAGAAGGAGGACTCTTTAACATTTACCAAGTCAGAAAAATAAAGCAAAACACACTTCCATTCAATTTTTGTAATGTCATGTAGTGCCATATTCAACTTCTCTGTCAACTGCATCACCTAAATAGTTCTGTAAGACATTTCTGGTTTATTTGAAAACTTTGTATCAAGATTTTAAAAACAAATATTCTTTTTATACCTATTGGGTGAATGGAAAACAGACCGATTATGCAGAAAAAGTAACAGTAAGATAATTACAGTAGTGTTTATAAAGTACATCATTGAGGTCACTGTCTGACGGCCCATCTGTGATTCTGTAGTTACAAACAGTAATTCCATATTTATAATGAAGTGCCGGATACTCATTATATCCAAAGCTGATTATTATTAAATAAGCAATGAAATTTATCAACATATTTTTGAAGGCTTTAGATAATTTCATATGCTATGATATTCTATGTGAAGCTGGAAACGTTTATCTTTTAAACTCTTTATCTTTTTTGTTGTTGATTATGCAGAATAGATTACCTGTATGAGTCAATAACAAGTGAAGGTGAAAACCTGGGTGATTTGTACCTTTAGTGATCATAATCTTGTCATAAATAGATAACTAAGGCTTTATATTGTAATCTAGCATATGATTCTCTAGTCACTTTGGTAGCTGAGGATGTTGAAGAGATAGTATTTTGTAAGAATACAGCATTTGGCTGTTGACTAGATAATCTTCTCAGTGTGGCCTCAGCTGGGTCTCTACTTGCATTACAATGGCACATAGGCTCCTTTAAAAAAACAATAACCAACATTCAACTGTTAGCGAAAATAAGGATAAGTGAATATCTATTTTACATTATGCCTTGTATTAGCAATGTCTTTAGAAATTTTCACCTAGCATTCTCATCTGTATGTCCTTTCATTATTTTACCTTTTTTTTTTAATTAATTTTTTAAAGTTGTATAACATTCAATACTAATGCACAGGTTATTTGCACAGAGTAAAGCCAGAATGGTGATATTTGATATGATGATACACTTTGAAACAAGTATGCATCAGCTTCAATTTAGAAGTGCTGACACTAACAAATGAATTAATTGGCAGATCTAATTTAATCTGGATTAGAACTCTGGAGTTTCTTGATACCAGTTTAATGACCAGACCATGAATGAATGCTTTCCCTAGATGCATTTAATTTAACTACAGGAAACCCTTTAATTGCTTATTGTCATATGAGCATCTAGGATGTAAAACAAAAATATATTGACAGACATCTGTGGAATTTCATAGGGCTGTAGACTGAAAATTCAGGCATTATATCTATAAAAGTAACATGAATACAAAAATCTTAAACTGTGAAATTACTTTTCACTAGGTACTTACCAGAAATCAGAATGGATTTAAGATAGTGTAAATGCACTTTGGAATTGGGATCAAATCAAAAAATCGATATCTACCTATAACATTTTCCTTTGTATTTTTACTGCAGCATATGTATTAATTATTTTTAAAATTAATTATTTTATTGATTTTCTTTAACATAAGACTTTATGAATATTGGTAATTCCATATATTTAAAATTCTATTCTGTAGAGTATTTCTAGGAATGAAACTTTATACAGAAGGTGTTGCAAACTAATAGGATTTTCAAGCTTCCATTCCTGGAAGAAATTGAACTGGTAGAAATCGAAGTGTATAATAGTTCTTCTGTCTTGTAATCCAGTAGAATGTTCTTTTTATGGGAATATTTGCTCTATTACCTGTGTATGGGGAGACATAATGTACAAAAATAGAATAAGTTTTTGAAATATTAAAACATGAATTATAATAAATAGAAATAATATTGTTTAGACACTATTTTTATTTTTTACAGTAAAAAGGTCTTCTGTGTGTGTTGATATACAATGCATGGCCAAATGGCACCATTATAATTTCTATAATATTATTATCGGACATCATGAATAATTTTTTAACTATAGGTTTAATATATATTTAATGTCAGAGAAGTTTCAATGTCTTCTATATATATGTAGGCTACTTTTGATGATTCTGAGTTTCTCGTGTCTCATAGTGAAGCACCCAGATATTTCAAAGAGAGAGTTAGTTCTAAATGCTTATCCAACAAGATGGCCTTGTTAAATGCAGTCTACGGAACTGTAGTTGTCAGAGAAAGATATATATGCCAATACTAGCATGAACATGGGTTTCTGTGGCTAGTATGCTTTCATCACATGTACACCTCTTGGAGGAGGAAAACACTGAAATCTGAAACCAGGAGGAAGACTCCTCCTGGCCCAAAAGTCCCCTGAACATAGAAATCCAGATGAACACAGATTGCCCTGGTTTGCTTTTAGAGCAACCTGTGTCATGTTACAGGCGTTTTGGGACAGAGGAGAGTAAATACTGTGGTTCCAGCTGACAAACACTGAGCTTGGTAGGTTTTTGGAGCAGTGTGCTATGTTGAGATGTTTTCTGTTTAAGCCTCTACACCATTTACATTTGGCCTTTGGCTTCTTCAGGGGTGTCAAACCAATTTTTCCCTTTCTGTGTGTGTAAGAAGACAAATTTCAAGGAAGAGAAACCCCCAAGTATTCTGAATTATATTCCTCTTCATTAAAAACTGAAATTTAATGAACACCCTTTAGAAGTATAGTTAGAATACACTTTTTTTTTTAATCCAGTAGTGTGGTTACCCTGATTGTATGCAAACCTTTTCCTTAAAGGAAAGTAAAATTCTAATACTGCAAATCCATTGGTCTAGTTCCTCAGTAACAAAGATGAATAAAGGTTAAAATCTTTTTCTGCTTAATGAAAATTACTTGGCTTCATGTCAACTTGTTTTTTTTTTTAAATATTTTTCTGTCAAGCCATGAATTTATCAAATAGCAGACTAACTTCCTTTGCTAATTCTTCAGTTTTGTGCATAGGTGCTTGAATATGCTGAGGGTTAGACTGTTACACACAAATTTCTGGAAAATACAGAGAATGGTTCACAGGAATTTTCTCTCTGAAGATCCATTTTAGTTTATTGTAAGATAAATTTATGCAAATCAAACGGGCATTTTGAGTCTTCCTTCAGATCACCATATTTTGGGAATATATACATTTTCAATACTGATTAAAGACAATTCTCTCAGCAGAAGCTTATGCATTCAAGTTTTATTATAATTCAAGGAGAAAAGGTCAGCTCTTAGTGGAGATGACATTTATTAGTGTATGTTCAGAATAAAATCTTACAGCCCTAAACCTGATGAACACTCCTTTAAATGTTAATGTTTCTAGAGAAATAACAATAACATTTCCATTCAGATTCAATAATATTGCAAACAAACAAAATAGCTGATTAGTACATCTGATTAAAAACTTGTGTTATTTTTTTGGAAAAAAAATCAGAAAATGCATTTTTTTTTAATTATAGGGAGGAAAAACATATGTATTGAAACTAGAGTTTATATGGGTGATAATATTCTGTAGAAAATCTGGTTTAAAAGACCCAAAATGAGAAGAATATACTCTTTCATATTTGTTAATTGCTTACCTCTGTGTTTTCTAAAAACTTCATTATTTTATCTCTTCTTTTTTTGTTGTTTATTTTATTTTATTTTGTTGTTTTGTTTTTGTTTTTTTTTTTTTTCAGTAAATGAGGGAGGTATTAAACAGGCGTCCAATTTGTGTCCAGATCCTGGAGAACCAGAAAATGGAAAACGGATAGGCTCAGATTTTAGGTAAAATATAAATTCTACCATTGTATCATTTCTCTAATACTGAACTTGGAAAATGAATATGTTAAAAATGTATTACTGTTGCTGAGTACTCTCTCAAAACTGACCTTCTTAGTAAAAAGTGCACTAGAATTCTGTATAAAATTATGTAATGCAATATAGCATGTACTTAGTATGCAAAAAGATAAAATACCTACTTAGAAGAGATCATATATCTCTGAAAATCTGGCAAAAATTGGATTGAAGGTAAGTTTACATTATTTTCTCTTGTAACTACTGTGTTAGATTTATAAATATTGAGCATGCATGTTGTACTGGAGGTTTTTGCAAAGGAACACAAGAAGAACAATAAAACCTCAGAGAAGAAATTTCAGATCTTACAGAAATATTCATTGGACTCTAATAGAGAATACTGCATTTCCTGCAGTATGTTTTTCAGGAACCCAGAAGTTTGATACATGCAGACATATTTCCCTAATAGTCCTCACATTGGTTTAGCACTCTAAATACAGACTATTTTTTAAATTAATTTTTATGTATTCTCCTCTATTTGTAGCTATCTTTTAAAGTACTTATCTTGTAAGATAAAAAAGGCTTTCAATACTCTTTCAAAACATTCTCATGTTTTCTCAGTGAATATGACTCCTAATTTCAGTATCACCAGTGGCTGATGAGTGGAGACATATACATAATGAATTTTTGAGAATTTTTGGATTAATTTTAATCTCTTTTCTGGGTTTCTGATTTTCTTCCTTTTCAATTGTTGAACATTTATTTTAAAGGGTTAACATGCATATTATTTTATATTTGACACATAAAGACACTTTAGGCTGTATAAAAAATTAATATAAAGCCATGTTCTTGTTTCACATCATATGCTAATTTCACATTATGTTTACAAAACTCTTCAAAACACCTCAATGATGAAAGAAAAACACATAAGAATTAGAAGGGAGATAATTTTAAAACTAATTGATTTTATTACTTTCAGGTTTGTTTTCTGTATCTTTTGTATTCTACATATCACACAACACACTTCTAAGCATTTGAAGATAACTTAGAGTAATCTGGACATACAAAGCTTTTACAAAATTATGACACTTCATTCTTTTACATAACTTTTTGTACTTTTGTGTGTGTGTGTTTTGTCTTTTCTCCTTGTAATCAAGCAGAAGACAGGATTGACAATTACATCCTAAGTAAATGTGCTAGCTAGCAAAGTTATAATTTCTCAATTAGTCGTAATAGTCTCCCTATTTCTCTAGTTTTGAGAAAAGCAAAATTTCAATGTGCATCAGACAAAGCTTTATAACTAATTATATAAAAACGTAATTTCTAATGTTAGCTGGCAAAAAAAAGAGTTGATATTTTCAAAGAAATAAAAAAAAATAGCTGTATTTTACTGTCACACTGTCTAGAATCATTACTTTGGCTGGTGTTTTGTATTTTAACTTCAAAAATATGGCTTGAGAGCAACAGCCTTTGACAGACAACCTGCTAGTTCTTTTCTAGTGTTATCTCGCAAGTGATCATGAAAAGACCTACTTGCAAAGATTGTTCTAGTTAAACTTATGCGAGGGCAGTATCTCAAAGAAGATATGATGATGATCATGCCCTCATCTTTCTTTTTGGACCAAAATATAAGAATTTCAGTTAGCATTATTTTTCACTGTACACTGGGATACTGTATCAAGCTTTCCTATTTAAAATGCATTTATGAGAAAATGAAAGGAGAAGGCATTCAAATTACTGAACAATAGTATACAAGATATACAAGTACAAATATATTTTCCAGTGGGTTTTTTTCTCTAATTTCTCACTAATCTCGGTGATTTTTTTTCCCTTAAAAAAAAAAAAAAATCCCCAAATTATCTGTTGGGATTTATACTAGTGAAGAATAGCACTGGTGCACATTATTAAAACATGTACATTTGTCTCAAGTAGAACACTTCATACACTGATTAAGGTCTTACAGGGAACAAAAACAGACTAAAAATTTTCAGCAGACTTAATAAAATTCCTTTTTGAGTTAACCTGGTTTCAGTTCTTGCTATTATCATAATGGTTGTTCAATTGCTTCATAAGCTTCCAAAGTAAGAATGTTACAAATTATTTAAATAAATAAGTTAGACATTTACATTTAGTTAAAAACATCTAGTGCTATGGAAAAGCTTCTCCGGGCTGTTTTATACCTGGCAGACAGAAAAATAGCACACTTTCACCTTTCCCTTCTTGAAGTCACTCTCTCTGTAATGAAGGAAATAGCTTTATTTTAAGCTTGTCTCTTTTTTCCTTTCTGAAAAGAAAGTGACAATTCCAATTACAATGCCTTCATTTGAAAACACAGTATTTTGAAGAAGGGTTTAGTTCTATCTCTACTAAGATCAATCAACAGTTAATTTCTGTACAATTTAACATGTTTTAGAGAAGAGCATGCTCTTGTCACATCTCCTTAGCTTTCTTCAGATGTGAAGGTGTAGGTTTGGAAGTGTTGTATTGCAGTTTTACTTCTGTTCTGATTACAACACTACCTGCTCTCAGCACATTCATTTCCTCTTACATGGTTCTTACACAGACTTAGAAAATCTGTAATGCAAGCTCTAAGATAAACTGGAGTATTCCATGACATTATTTGGCCCCCTGTAATTCCATGTTTACCCTTTGGTTATTTTTTCTAATGTGAAAATTCCCCATAGCTGTCTTTTGGAGTATTAAAGGCATTGTTTCTGATGCTAGATGCCTACTTGAGCATAAAAGGTTTTGCATGTTGAAATAAAGTCAAGAAGACTTACTTATAGCTGCCAGCTTTTCCTGTAATAAAAGAAGTATTTTACTTAAGAAACAAAACTTCCCTTCCCTGTGAGTTTCTTAAAATTTTAGACACACTAGTGATTATTCTGCTGGAATTTCCAATTTTACTTTACTTGTCACCTAGTAAAATAAACATCTTTTCCACGTGTCCAGTTTTAGAATCCATGCCACTATGTAAAATATAAGATGTAATAGATAAAAAGTTTTCACGTGGTCTTGTTTCTAATTTTCTTTGTTTCTACTGGAATAAACATATCCAGACTGAATTATTCTTGAACAGGTGTTTTGTTGTGAGGCAACCATGCTCTTCCACCACCATCTCAAAGCTCCATCTTCATGACACGGATGAATGAGCCCAACTTTATCCCTCTACCTCTGTAGTGTGGTCCAACTAGGATTTAAAGATGAGATTCTGATCAAACTTGTATCGCAGCAAAGCAGTGAATACTGTTGGACTAAAATGCTTGTGTAGTCTTAAAAATACATATTATACTAAGAGAAGGAAAAATATGAAGTTTATGATAAGGACAATTTATTTTACCAACGGGTTGACCTATAGTATAACTAATGATAATATATTCTTTCATTTTATATTATAAATTAATTCATAGTTATTTTCTTTGGTAGAATGAATTTCAACATTAATTGACTAGATTGACCAGAAGTTTCACTCTTGATTTTCCTTAAATCTTCTCTGAATCACCTATCATTCTCTGCAGATATGCAATGTGAGCTTCCAGATTCTGAAACGTGATGCCAAACATCCTGAAAAATTAACAAAACTTGATTTTCAGTGTGAAATATGAGGCTAGTTTATACAGGATCTGTGCACTTATCACTTTTTAACAATTAAGTGGTTCCTTTGTCAAGGACAAGTATCTGACAGTACAAACTTTGTGAGAAAAGAGGACACATTTTTTTTTAAAGATGAATTACCAGTGACCTCTAGAATGTCAGGAAATCCTCTCAAACTGAAATTTAGTCATCCCTTTCATTTTTTCAACACACAGTAGGGATTTTTCTTGATCAGAAGTTCGGAAGACTTAGATAATCTAACCCTATATCATGGAATCCTAGCATTTTACAGTAATATTTCCAAGTAATGTATCAACTGATATATGAAAATGTTCCTGTGGATGTTCTTAATTTGAGAGAGATGCTGTGATTTAGCTCAGTTCTCATATTGTGACTCAAAGAGACAACAGCAGAACCCATCTGTATCTTGCACATAAACAATTGTGGATCAGCAGTGTGTAGAAACTTGCTAGGTTAAAAAAAAAAATATTCACTGTGCATAATCTTGAAAGCTTACATATCTTTAGTTTATTTTGCTGCAGGTGGAAGAATAATACATGTGGTAAAATACTGATTATTTCTTTATGCTAGCATTAAAATACATCATAATGTTAAATTTGCAGTTTGATAGAGTTGGACTTTAAGACCTGATGTTTAGTTATTTCTGGCTGTACATTTTCTTCTATGGCTAAAAATAGTCTCCTCAAATTTGTTCAGTTGCAGTTATGAGCAGAATAGGTTAATACATTAGAAAGATGGTTTTGATTCCTTGCATAATTGATTATTTCAACAATAATTTAAAGAACCTATCAAATAATGGAGGAAAAGAACCTAAAATGAGGTAGTTTGCTACACAAATGCCAACTATTAAAATAATACTATTCAGTATAAACTTCGTATGAAGTTCAAAATTTTAAACTTGCTCTTTCTCATCCTTTACAGTTCCTATAGCTTCATTTTGGACTCCTTACTGCTTTTAGTTTCTGTTGTTTGAAGAGGAATCCCAAATTTGAGGCACATGATGACAACTTTAAAAACAGATATGAGATTAAAATTTTGTCAGATTTGTATACTAACTTCCTTTTTTAATATCTATTCACACACATTTCCTAATTAAAATGTATCCAAAGTTTGGGGGTATCTTATGAAAATGCAAACCTAATGGCAAACATCTTTTGTCCTATTAGAAACAGAAACTTGTAGATAAAGGTACTGAGAGACACAAGTCAAGCATTCATTTTTGGAGTTACGAACTACCTGAGCACATTATGTTGTATGTGCAAAAGCTTTACATTAATTCAGGGCAAATTAAGCAGCTTATGTGCGTCATAGAAATATTGATTGGAAGAGTCCTTCCAATCCAGAGGGCATCCAGTCCATCCTCCTGCCCAAAGCGGCACTCGATCAGCTGTGGCTTTGTTTAGCCAGTCCTGAAAACTCCCAAGATTGAAGATTTCACAAGAGTTTGAGTATGCTGTTCCAGATCTGCCTGGCTTTATTGAAGGAAATTTCTTGTAAAGTAAAATCTGAGTCTTCTAAACTGTCCCTTGTAAATTATCTGGCACATTTAGAAAAGCTTGGCTTCATTATCTTTGTTACGGCTCCTGAAGTAGTTGTGGTCTGCTATGAGATAGTACCTTAGCTTTCTCTTTGTCAGACTAATTAAGCCTACCTGCCTTAACTTTTTACTGTAGGTCCTGTGCTTTAAGCCTCTGACTAATCTCCAAACACTTTGAGTTTTTACCAGTCTCTCTCTTGAAGTGGGAAGAAAAACATTGGGCTTAATATTGCAGATATAGCTTCACCAGCTGAGTAATAAATTCACTTGATCAGCTGCCACCACTTCTAGTACTGTTAAGTATAGAGTTTGTTTTATTCATGATGAGAACTCGTTACCGATCAGTACTGCAGAACATTGTACCTCTACTTGTTGAGTTTCATGAGATTTCTGTTGGCCCAGTGCTGGACTCTATCAGGCTTCTGGATTGAGGGTCTGCTCTTCAGCGTGTCAGCTACTTTTCCTACTTTAGTATGATCCATAAATATATGGATGCATAAATTCTGTCTCACCATCAAGGCTGAGGATGAAAATATTAAACAGCATCAGACCCCATATTGATTTCCTAATGCTCAGCTTATTACTGTCCACCAGCTGAATTTCAAGCCATTGATTCCTACCCTTAAAGCACTGCTGCCAGGCCAATTTTGAATATACATCTATTCAGTGTGTATTTTGTCAGCTCTCAAAACGCACTGCTGTAAAAGTTGCTCTCAGAAACCTTGCTGATGTTAAACACTGTTACACTGAGCACTGTTACATCTACCACTGGGCCATGTAGCCAATCACTTTGTCATAGAAGACAATCAAGTTGATAAATATAATTCAACTTTGGTAAATCTGTGTACATGCTCTTGATTTCCTGTTCATGCTTTACTAGAGCACATGTTCTTTCCAGAGATCAATGTAAGATTCCTAGCATCTCCTTACCCTTTTAAAAAGTTTGTGTACTATTAGCCTTTCCACAATCAGTAGCAATATCTCATCATAGTTTCTCATAGATGATACTCACCCTGCACAGACTCAGATTTTTCAGCACCTGTCGTGAACTCTGCTGCAGCTTGGCAGTGCTGGAGTGCAAGGTACTGCGACCTTCCTAAAAGCGCCTCCAAAGCGAAGCCGCTTGGCAGGGCCACCACACACTCACATATGCGCGTGCACGCACACACGCACAGATAGCTCCAGTAAATGGGTCGACGACAAAGAGCCAGGAAGGGTCTTCATATGTGGTTCCATGGGAGGATCTTAATATAGCCACGCTCGTGAAGAGTTCTAGGGACAAAGTCAAAGAACACGGGAGGGTCCAGGTTTATATATGGGAGTGAGGGAGGATCAGAGACCAATGATCTGAGGGCACGGGGGGGGTACGAAGGCCGGACTAGGGTATGGGAGCCAATGGGGAACTCTGAGGGAGTGGCGATGGGGCAAGGGCCAATGGGGGAACAGGGAGTGGAGAACTTTCTAGGGCATAGGGCATACAAGGTAACAAAAGGGTGGAGAGGCCAATGGGCCAACCAGGAAAGCAGAACTGGAGTATGCTAACATAGCAAAGCAAAGCGTCCTGGGGGAAGCCTTTCTTGTCACCCTAACCTGGGGAGGTTCTTTTGTACTTAGGGACGGTCCTACCAGTGGACTCTCTTTGTCCCTTGTTCTGTAGGCTCACCGGCGACCACAAGCACCCTTTGGTGAAAATTATCTGGCCCCCTGCCCTTGAATACAGCTACCTCCTTTTACCTGTTATTTCCCAGGATTGGCTGTCCCTCTTCTTCACAAATTATGTTGGTACATGCAGAGGCCTAGGAGTATATCTGCTGTAGAAATTGATGAAGAAAGGCATTTAGTGCTTCTGCCTTTTCCATATTGGATTTCAGCACTACAAGATTCCTTCATCCATTTACAAATGAACCCACATTGTATATGAACTTCCTTTTGTGACCAATATACCCAAAGAAGTTCTTTTGCTTGCCAAAGTGCCTTACCAGTCTTAGCTTTAGCTAGGCTCTCATCGAAAAAGTCTAATTTAGTCACCCAGGGACTTCTAAAATAGTAGATCCAGTTCAGAAAGTTCGTTAACCATAAATGATCAGAAGATGAACTAAAAATGGTTCGTGTATTCTAAAGATTTTCGCTAAGCATTAGCTTTTCATCACTTACAGTGTTAGCATACTGAACTAAATGGACCTATCCGGCCACTGAGTGTATCAACAGACTTTTTTTTTAATTAATATATTCTGCTTCTGAAATTTTTGAGATTTTCATGCTATCCTTGAGATTTTTCTTTTTTTTGGTGATATGTATCTATATTGTGTACAACAATGAACAACTTCAGAGCTATATCATGCTTCACTTCTCTTGAGATTTACAAAGCAGATATAGTCTACTCACACTTTTAGGGGGCTTCATCTGGTAAGCAGTTTGGATCAAATGTAAGTCAGGAAATCAAACCGTCCTTATTTTTCCACACTATTTTTGGTCATTTGTTCCCACAATCTGTTTTCTGACTACTCTGCCAGTTTTCTCTAAAGTAATATTTCTCTATAATAATACCTGCCCACAGTTCAGAGGTTCCCCTAAAACCAGCTTCCATGGTCGGATTTTCTCACTCCACAATTTTTTTAATTCTCTTACATACCAGGAGGCTGAGATCAGACCTCTCACGTCCTCCTACAGTACCTCTGGATATGTAATAGATATCATCAATTTTAGCCTATCAAGAATCTCCCTTTGTCCTGTAACATGATCCTTAAATCATCTGGGATTCTGCCAAAGAAAAAGAAAATAAAAAATAAAAACTTAAAACCCTACTGAAATTGCTGCTATGTCACCACACCACACAAACCCTCATCAAACCCTTGGCCTATCTTTTTTTAATTTTGTCTTAGAGCTAATAATTATTTCCTGATAATTTGCATGTCCTTTTTGAATCTTCATCATATTCACCCCACGTCCCTCACGCACCCTCAAGTGGAGGTACATAGAGGGTGTATGTACTCTTCTTGTACTCAAGTTATCAAACTTTTTTTAGAGAAAGGTGAATTTCAAACTGAAATCTTCTAGGTCACAGATTAAAGGGATTGGGAAAAAAAAAATCATCTTTAGAAACAAGAAGGATCTCTCCTTTGATCATTGTATGGGCCATTCACTTAAGAGTTGGACTCCATGATCCTTGTGGGTACTTTCCTACTCAGAATATTCTATGATTCCGTGATTCTCTGATACCAGACAATTTTGTAAGAATTGCTGGGTTTCTATTTTTAAGAGTGTATAGATAGATAATGACAGCAAAATATTAAAAAATTGGAATCTTGACTATGCTTTTAAGTTCCCAAGAGATGCATTTTCTTAACATTTTCTTGACAAGCTCTCTATTATTGACTTTTTTAAATTGATCTTCCATAGGAACCGATCCCATACTCTTCCATTTTCTTTGTTAGACTGGTACTTTATCATCTGCTTATCTAATTGTCCTTAGTAGGTCTCACTCACACAGCATATGTGTAATTTTGTAAATTATCCAGTCTCACTCTGAGTACAGTCATATGCTTACATTCATATACTATTAAATACCAGTTTAATATCAAAACTGATTTGTCCAAGTAAAGCGGACTTCATAATGTGAGTGTTATTTATACTTTTGTAGGTGATAGAAATAATTATCATACTTGTACAGTCTTCATAATCCTTCAGACCTCTGGGATTTTTGCCCATTACACTTTTTTTACCATTAGTTTAATTTTATTTGTAAATGGTGTACTTCCGACTGAGCATTTCCTCTTTAAATCAGTCCATGGTTAGTTAAAGAAATGTATTTCCATGTTATTTTTCTTCAAGTGTTCTTTTTTTTTTCTAATAATCAAAGCGGCTCAGATTTTCTCAGCATGGCTTTCTGAAGCAGGTAGATGATTATGAAAATCTAATCTTGAGAAAGATATTCTTGTCTTCCCAATTGGTACCTTTTGAACTTTCCTAACCATATAGTCCCTGTAGCAGCTGTGCATAATTTATTACATTAGTGATAGATAATCTTTGTGTTTCACAGTTTTGAAATGTCCTCCAACTCTATGATCTGCCTGGTGGCTCTTTTTACTTAGTCACATATCCTTACATTGCAAGGGCCTTTACATTATGTTTACTTTTTTTTTTTTCAGTTTTTCACTTTTGTATCTCCCTTTCTTTTTTGGTGGATTCTGCAACTATTCTTTATCTCATTCTTTCACAAACATTCTTACACAAACCAGAACTGTTTTGGAATAGTTTATAGTGCTGTTATCCTCTTTCAAATCTTCCTTTTCTGAGATGTCTATGTAGGTGACTGTATCATCTTTCATGTCCTCATTTCTTATTATCTATGTCTCTGTAAGGCCCAGGTGCTTCCCAGATTCCATCATCTATTTTTTGCTGACACCATTCCTTTTCAAACATTGAACATTTCTAAATCCCATAAGTTAATTCTTGTTCTGGTAAGTATCAATCTTCTTTAGTAGCTTTTCCCATCATAGATGAATTTGAATAGATTACCTAACAAAAGTTATTCTTTGGAATGTGTGCTCAGCCTTTTTCTTTTTCTTTCTGCCTTTGTGAATTGAAGAATTGCAGCACTAAAATGGCCATTTATATGGAAAGAAAAACAGGGCTCATCCTTTGCAAGCCAAACCCTGCAGAGAAAAATTAGTTTTAGTATGTGTTTTTGCAAAAATGAATTTCATACCTTGTGGGATCAAATCCAGATTTTAAGATCCCAGCCAAGTAAACATTGATATTTTGCTTAGAGAGATCTATGAAACATTTTTTTTTCAAGTACATAACATATCAAAGACAAGAAAATGTCATCCATCTGAGGAGGGTCAGGTTACTACATGGCTTACAGTGTTATGCAGGAAGGCTGCTATAACAAACTCTTGGGGAGTTAATGCACATTTAATCTTAAAATACCCAGAACACTGTATTCACAGTGTAGCCAAGATCTTGTAAGTCATGTATATTTATAAAACATTTTACACTTTACAGCTGTGACAGACAAGCTTTTAAACCCAGCAAGCTGAAATTATGGAGTGTAAGATACTGGTGTCAGAGAAAGACTTGATGTATTGGCTATTTTCAGCTGTAATCAGGATTTGAAACCATAATGATATTAAAGGAAAAGAATTATCTCAAGAATATACATTTCTGTATTGAGTTAGTCAACTTTTCCAAACGGAACCCACTTCTCCCGCCTCCTCCTCGCCCGCCCCCCAATCTTCCTCTCAGAAAAAACAAACAACCAAAAAAAAAAACAAAAAAAGTTTTTCTGGACTTATTTCTTGTTTTGTCCAGTGCTAAATTTCCATCACCAGATGTCAGCTTCATATGAAAAGGTACAAAATCTTTTCAAGCCAGCATTATAACTTCATAAATAGTCATAGCTGAACACCTAGAAATATGTTTTTAGAAATATTTTATTTTCTTCTACTAATTTGAGAAACATATGCCAGTTAAATGCGCAAATCCTTATATTCACCTTGTAACTTTCATTATCGAGTAGTACATGTTACATTCAGTATCTTGTTACTGGCAAGAGTGGAGAGACCACTTCTATGAATTTAAGATTTCACTACAAGCTTTAATAAAATCTTAACCTACTAATCAAAATATAAAACAATGTTATTCTAGTGTTTTTACAATAACCCAAATTAATATATTCCTCTTATTAATAGTTACTCTTACTAATGAGAGGAAACTCTTATTAATATTATAATACTTTTTAAATACAAGAAACATTATTCATATCTAGCCCTTTTCTCTGGTATTGTGCTCCCCATTTCAATGCCCCCCAGTTTTAATGTCAAAAGCTCCAGATTTCTTCAAGAAGAATCAGGGGTGGGAGATATTCACAGCAAATCATTTATATCCTGAGGTCTTCACTGGGAGGAATAAAATGTTTATAATAGGGATTTCTTTTTCAGTCTTGTATTTGACCTTTTGACTTTTCTTTTAGATGATTCCCTTATATTGCTTTCACATTCTTTCCTAGCTTCAATTAACATAAATAACTACTTCTAGTTACACAGTGTCCAGGTTTGTCAAATTTTTAATATATGGAGGTCTGAAGTTAGGTTATAAATACTCACTTAACCTCCAAATGACAGTTAAAAGAGGTAAACCAACTCCAGCCAAAGTAGGCCCAGAGGGGGCTGAACGTTGTCTACAGTTAGGCTAATACATAGCCTTCAGCCTTTTACTACTGAGAGCAGAAATTTCTGGATTACATGTTTGTATCGTTTGTCAGGACTGTCATGTCTAACGGAATGGAAAAAATGGACTGCTATCTATTTTTTTTAAAATGCTTCTTTTTATGTCATTGTTTGATTTTAGCTTGGGAGCAACAGTACAGTTCTCCTGCGATGAAGATTATGTGCTACAAGGTTCCAAAAGTATCACCTGTCAAAGGATAGTTGAAGTTTTTGCTGCATGGAGTGATCATAGACCTGTGTGTAAAGGTAAACAAATTCTTACCCTCACAGTGATTTTTCCATTTTGCATCTATCCATTGTTTGATTGGCAATCCTATTAAATTTTTTGTAAGTACCTGAAATTTTAATCCTAGTGTTCCCAGTTTCTTAGTTAAAAAGGATTCACCTCTGCTGTTTTGTTTAACATGAACTTTGTATTTCAGTATGCTTGTTTAACAAGGCAGCTTACATTATGAATTTTGCTTCATAAGGAGCTGATGAAAACCTATCACATGCTAAATATTAGGGCTTATGAAGATGGATATCAAAATTGCAGTGATTTCATATAAAATCAGTAGTTCATGAAGTTTCTTCATTACCCATTTTACAAACAGATGAGAATTTCAAGAATTCATAATAGATAAGTAGTGGAGAAGTAAGTCTCAAACTGGTTTTGATTCTGAGCAAATGGATAAAGGGGAAGAAATTCAGTAAGAGAAGAAAAGCACAAAGGAATTTTACTGAATATATTTGATAACCTAATACAATGGCAAGTAGTATGATGAATAACTCAATCAAGGAATGAAAGTGTTAGTGTGTAGGTACATATCAGATATTAATATATATAATGAAAATATTGGTGTGCACAAATACACAGAAATTGTCATAAATACAATCTTTTTCTTCCTGTATTTCAAACTCACACTACTGAAAGCAGGTGTCTGTTAGGAATATTTCAAATTTATATGAATAACAGACACTGGAGGTCAAAGACTTAGATTTCGTTCCACTATAGAATGACATGGTTCCTTTGAGACCTTCACTATGTGGCTGCGCTGAGAAAAGGCAGCAAACAGAGCTCATAACTCTTCTGCAGCACACAGGAAAAGCAGCTGTGCTTTCCATCCCAACTCTGCCCCAAAGGGTGGACTCGCATGCTCAGATGGAGCAGCAAATTGTCTAGAACACTCACTGTTCTCCCCCTTCTGACTTACTTCCCATATACAGATACAGGCTGCAAGGAGTCATGCAATTTCTTATTAAATATATAGAGAAAAAGCCATGCTTGGCGTAAGTGTCCCTCATGACCTTAATGTCTTCAGCTACTAATCCTAAATGAGGAGCCTTCCTCTCACCTCTCTACTCGTTACTTGTTTCCAGGTGTCTGGTGTGACTTTGAACAAACTCATCACCAGAGTATTGTTTCTCGGGGGGTGGTACAAAAGTGACATTCTTTCTAGAGGCTAATGTGAAGGAAGGAACAAACCTTCATCCAGCAGCAGCTGAATCTTCCTGTGTTCAGAATTGATCAGATAAACATGCTTTGTGGAAGTGTAGTGCAGCTCTAGGATTATTTCACATATCTAAGTTTAATTTTTTTTATTCAATTACACAAGATGGTCTGTCAGAATACAGTGGAAGAAATAGTTCTTTACCTTTTGCAATTTATGTGGTGTCATAATAATCACTGGAGAAATAGGATAGGCTCATATTTACTTGAGGTTGCTTGTCAGTTTTACGTTTTCATACAGAAAAAGTTAACCAACAGAGCATTCAGCAAAGATCTGAATATCAAGGAAAGAACAATAAAAGTGTTATTGACTTCAGCAGACTAGGAATTTAGTGCCTTAAAAGTGTCATTTGCAAGCACAAAGGACACAGTTTATATCGTTTGTATTATTTGTGATAGAGATGCAAGCTACGTAAAGAATATTTGTTTTTTATTTGACATGCTGTTGTAAATAACCGTACAGACTTTGATTTGAAAATAAATACCCTTTGTAGTCTTTAGAAATAGATAACACTGTTTTGTGTTAATCTAACTTTTACAGGTTTCCTTTAAACTTTTTGGTGCTTTGGCCATTGGTTCAATGGCTTGTACAGAGGTTATAGGAGAAAAAAATGCTGACATGCCACAGACCAACAAACATGCACCAAAAAAAGCACAGATGCACAGTGATAAAAGTGATCTTTTCTTCCCTACTACTTAAATATGTCTTTCAAGACATTAGTGAAGGTGGGGTAAGTTAGTCCTTGAAGTATTTTAGAAATAAATAGGGCAGTTCCTCTTACTGTAGTTATTCTTTTTGCTCCAAATACTTTAATTTTTTTTTAAGATTATAAGCTTAGACACAAGAGATGGTCTATTTTATTTTGTTGGAATAACTAAACATGAATGTTCTATTCTCTTGTAAGAGGTGGTCCTATTTTTGTTCAATGGTATTTCAGTTCTTCACATCTTGATTAGAGTAAGTTAGAGATTGGTTTATGAATCTGCTATATGCATTTTCTGTGTGAATTAAAAGGTGAGCTTTCTTTTTGCAGTCAAAACTTGTGGATCCAATCTTCAGGGACCTGGAGGCACTTTCACATCACCCAATTTTCCATTTCAGTATGACAGCAATGCTCAGTGTGTGTGGGTCATCACAGCTATCAATACTAATAAGGTAAGTTTAATATTCTGGCTTTGCTTTAAAAAAAAAGAAAAAAAACCCCACAACCTGAAAACCCCCCACCCCTCCCCCTCCCCCTCCCAAAAACCCCTAAACCAACCAAACAAAAGCACATGTAGACCATAACATTTTTCACTAATATGATTTATCTCTGCAGTCCAGCTTTTGTACTAGGTGCATTTCAGACATTTTTAAGAAATGTCTGATATCAGATGAGGATGGGCAGATGATAAAATCTTGTGTTTTCCCTAAGATTGTTTTACTTTTTGTATGCCAAGTAGATGCTATCATGTTTTTATGTGATTCTCTAAATTAATTCCCAGAAGCAAATATCCAATGGTATGAGGCAATGTCATGTGTTGGAATCCAGAATGCAGAGATCTCTCTGCCTGTTTTGAAGGATTCTACCCCCCTGGACAACACTGTCTTTGACCTTCGCCCATGGAGAAAATTACCTATCCTTTGGGAAGAGTTGGAATCTACACTGGTGTGAACTAGATGATAGAATGTTATGTGAGATTATCATAAGGTGAAAATTTAGGGTCTTTGGGTTTGTTAATATAGTAAATAGATAAAAGGTAAAAAACTTCAAAATGGAGGATTGTTGTTTTTCTCCAGGCCTTCTGTTTCTTCATCTATTACTCCATATTCTGCAGTAGAAGTAGTTTAAGGTGATTGGATAAAGAATTCCACAGTTCCTGTGTACGTGACAAAGTGAGTTATGGAACATTGGTGGAAAAGTGAAAATATCTTTCGTTTTAGGTTTTTAGTGGATAATTTACCTTTAAAAAGACTGTCTAGACTTGATAAAGTGAGCTTCTCCTGCATTCTTTTCTCTGTGCTGTGTCTGGGTCATGCTAGTGACTCTGTTTCTCTGATAAGACTTAATAAACAACTATCTGAAAGCAGAGACTGTTGAAATTCCCGTTTGTCTCTTGAATTCCTGGCAAAGACGCTAAAACTCCCCCAAGGGGAGGCATTAATTAAGGCACGGAAAGTGTCAATCATGGGTCCACTAGTATTGTGTTATAACCAGAAGAGCTACTTTGTGTATAAGACTGTTTATATCATGTTTGGCCTTCAACTGTGTGAGAAACCACTGAAGTTCTTGAATTCACTTTCCCTTCATGAGGAACTATTCCGAAGATATTTATTTCATTGTCTGAACCACTGTATTAAAATCCCATATACTTTATGCCTACACTTTAAAGCAAAAGTACTGACAGTTCTGATAATGTCAGATGAGTCAAAGTAGAGCAATAAAGCTAAGTTATGACACCAGTTGTCTTTAATTTCAAGAACTAGACACCTGGCAGCAATGGCTGTATTCTATTTCCAGGTGTATCATTTTGTCTGAACGGAGTGTAATGGACTTGTTTAGACGTAATAGAACATAAATTAGCTGTGCAGCTCAGGAATGTTTTAAAAAAGACTATCAACATCTGGGTTTGCTGGTACAGGGATATATTCTACCTCTAATTTCTCTTTTATATTGCCATCTGCATCACACTCCATTAACTGATCAGACAGGCCTAGAAGGCCCACTCCTTTGCACCTGAGTTTATCAGAGGACTCAGTGAAAACCTGACTACATTTCAAAAACCATTTGGTTACACTGATGTATTTCTCACTCTAATACTACAAAGTCCTATGTGAAAGGCATCCTTATGTTCCACTTTGGTAGAAGAAAAAAGGATATTTATACAACTGATTCGAATTTGATAATAAAGATTGAATATGTGTTTGGGGGGGAGGTTGTCTGTTTGATCCTTGTTCCAAGGACTGCTAATCCAATTTATCCAATTTATAGATCATAAAAAAAGTATCAAGAGTCCTTGAAAAATGATGCAGTCTCTGTTCCACAGATGGCAGAAAGTTCAAAAGTAATAGTTAAGATCCAATACTCATCCCAAGGAATTTTCATATTTTTATTTCTTTAATTAAAAACTATTTGTGAGCAAGATTAAATCTGTGTACACATCTAGAATTTCTGAAAGTTTTGTCAAATGAGCCAGCTGATAGAATTTAGTATCTTACTATTTGAGGAAATGAAAGACAGCTACTACACTTTGAATAAGTTCTCTAAATGGCCTGAAAATCTCCACTGAGCAGTTGAATTAATTTAAGACCCATATGGCCATATTTTACGTTAAATGATTTCCTTTCTTAAATGCTCCAAGAGTATGTCTACATAACAAAAAAAAAAACAACAACAAAACCAAACAAAAAAAAAACAAAAAACCAACAAAAAACAAAAACAAATCAAAACAAAAAAAAACAAACAAAAAAAAAAAAAAAAACCAAACAAACAAACAAAAAAAACAAATAAGATTTTAGACATTCTAGCAATGGGAGAAGCAAAACTTTAAGCTCACAAACTGGTCCATATGCACTGGCAAGTCACAGGTGACAGCAGGCTTAAGATATTAATGACTTAGAGATTGTTAAGGATTACACTCTGCTGGTGGTATTCATGTCTTAATGCTGCCTTCCTGCTTCCTCCCTGCCAGTTCACAACATGGTGATGCAATGTTATTTTCAAAACCTCAGAACTTCATTTTTACCAAAAATATTTTTACGAGAATATTCAAAAACATTATTCCTCACTATTATTTTCCTTACAAATTTCCAATTTCTGCATTTAAAGAACTGCAGAAAATTAAATGAACAAATGCTTAGTCTCTGGTTGTCAGTGTGGTTAACAGTTAAAGAATGACTGAGGTTGGAATGAACCTCCAGAAATTCTGGAGTTGAACTCCTCTGCTCAAGCAGAGCCACCTAGAGGCAGCTGTCCAGACAGTCTTTGAATATCTCAGGAGATGGTGACTCCGTAACCTCTCTGGGCTAGTGCTCAGTTACCCCCACAGGGAAAAACTGTTTCCTGATATTCAGAAAAAACCTCCTGTGTTTTAGGTCTGTGCCCATTGCCTCCAGTCCTGTCACTGGGCACGACTGGATGGTTTCATCTTCTTTACATCCTCCCATCAGCAGTTTATAGATGTTGAGATTCAGTGATCCTCTTCTTCTTTAGGGTAAGCAAGCCCAGCTGTCTCAGCCTTGTATGAAAAAAGTTCCAATCCCTTAATCTTCTTAGTGCCCCTTCACTGGACTCTTTTCAGTAGCTACATGTGTTGCTTGTACTGGGCAAGTGCAGTTGTTTTCCTTTCTCTCAAAACACTTGAAAGAACAAGTTATTCTGTATATAAAAATTCCAATTCTAATAAAAATAAAATTGACTCTCTCTTTAGTCAGAGGTCATTCCTGCTATAGATCAAATAAAATGTTCTTAAGTGTTATTGTACACTGATTTTTTTTTTCCTGAAACTGTAAATAATGCAAAATAGCATATGACCATAACATGAAAACTGTTCTAGTACCTGAATGATAACACCGTATAAGCATACACACAATTTTAATACTTGGGGATGGGTCAAAACTCATAGGTTTAACCTCTGCTGGTTCAGTAAAATACTTCAGTGTACGCATGCTTCAGTTTGATTTGATTAGTACATGTGTTTTGAGTTTATTTACAAAGTAAGGTTTCAGTAGCAGGGATGGCTGTAGGGGTGACTTCTCTGGGAAGAGATCAGAAGTTGCCCCCATATCAGACTGAGACAGTTCCAGCTGGCTCCAAAACAGACCCACTACAGGACACAGCTGAGCAAATCAGGCAAGCTTGTGGCACCTCTGTGATAACTTATAAATAAGGGCAAAAAACACTGTGCAACAGCAGCTGAAGGAGATGAGTGAGAATACCCGAGAGAAATAACCCCACAGACACCACAGGCAGAGCAGAAGGAGTGGAAGAAGGTACTTCAGGTGGTGGAGCAGGGATTTCCCTGGAACCTCTGGAGAGTGCCACTGATGCAGGTTGTCTTCTACAGCTCATAGAGGTCCATGGTGGAACAGAGATCTGCCTGTGGTCTGTGCAGGACCTATGTCTGAAGAGGTGGGTGTGCCTGAAGGACGCTGTGACCCTGTGGAGAGCCCAAGGGGAAACAGGTTTCTGGCAGGACCTGTGACCCCATGGGAGGACCATACTGAAACAGATTTTGAAGAACTGCAGCTTGTGGGAGAGACCCATGCTGGAGAAGGGTGCAAAGAACTATTTCCTGTGAGAGGGCTGTGACTCTGGAGCAGGGAAAGAGCATGGGGAGGAAGGAACAGCACAGATGAAGTGTTACAAACTGACTGGAGTCCCCATTTCTTGTTTCCCTTTGCCACTTTGGGAGAGAGCAGGGGGCAGAAGAGTCAGGAGCAAAAAAGTGAATTTGAGCCCATGAAGAAAGGTATTGGGACAGTGGTGGGTTTAGTTTTGTTATTTGTCATGTTCCTACTCTATTTTTAATTGTCAGTAAATAAAATTAATTTTCCCTAAATTGACTTTGTTTTGCCCATGACAGTAATTAGTGAACAATCTCCCTGTCCTTATCTTGACTCATGGGCTTTTTTGTCCCGTTTTCTCATTCTGTCCTGCTGAGGGGTAGTGATGGAGTGATTTGGTGAGCATCTGACAGCCAGCCAAAGTTAATTTACCACACCTTGCATATTTATCTGTCTCCTCATGCATTTAAATACTGTGAAAATATAGTACAAGAGTGAAAACAATAATTAAGAACAGGTCACTTATTTAAAATTAAATATGAACTTTTAGATAAGGCCAAAACCAGGAATACCTGTTTGTTGAGGGTACATTAGCATTATACCAGTAATAAGAATGCAAAGAAGTAATGTTAGGTTAAGCAAGTAATTTTATTTCAAAGCATAAGTTGGACACTCTTTCTGAACTTCTGTAATATACCACTGAAATTTCTATACTCTGAGTTAGATTCATCATGGATAGATTGTAGTGCTAGGAGCTATATTATAATAGCTTCAACATTACCAAGAAAATACTATTCTTTGCTTGGTATTGGTTGGAATAATTATAACTCTTTGATATTGCAATGAAATGCAGATACATAGGAATTATGGAGTTGTTAAACTAAGGAATAGATAAAAGGTTTACAATGTTATCTGGAACAATATTCAGATGTATTTATAGTTTTCAGCAGAGGTTTCTAGCATTGATTAGAAGAACCTAAACTTGTTGAGGTTAAAAGAAAATGAGATCATTTTACTAGTTAGATCAACTTCTTCTTATGATATATTAAGGAACTTGCATGTATAAAGTCTTTGATTGTATCATCAGTGGTTTAATGTGTTTAGTTTTGATTCATGATAAGGTTGCCTTACTGTTCTCAATACAATACTGCTGGCCATGACTGCTAGAAGGCATACTAATTGGGAGAAATAGTGGGCAAAACAAGTATTAAACCGTGTTATGAAGTAGAATGATAGTGGAGAATTTGTATCATAATTGAAGTGAAGGGTCCAGGGGTGTGGTTTTTGTAATTTGTTCTTTTGTTCTGTGTTGTGATGATGTTATTTTTGGATTTGGTGTGGGGAACTTTTTCCTTCTTTTTAGTTTAGTTGGGTTTCTTTTTGTTGTTGTTCTAAGTGAAGATTGTATGTTGAATGTGGATTTTAGTGACGGTTTGTGCCTTGAAGTCAAAAGCTTCATAGATGTATAAATGAAGATTTGCCATTAAGAATTATTTATAATGACTACAACAAATAATGTGATGGTATTAATTATAACATGGCAATATTTACAATTTTTTATACCACAGCATTGAGAACCATCAGGACTTACTGATCCTGGTAGTTCAGAGCTGCTACTTGTTGCATCTTTTGTGACAAAATAGCTCAGAAATTGAGAATTTTTAAGGGAGAATGCAATAAGTGAAAGACCCTGAAAGGCTCTTTAACTCTAGTGTAAATGGCTTTATCCAGGACTGAATCTAGCTAATTTTCTCACTAACTGATTTCAGAAATAAGTTTGATTACAGCACCATGTAGATGAAAGAAATATTTCCCCAGTCAATTATCTGCCTCCTTAGCTTTGTACTGCATTATAGTTGGTCACTTGTCTCATACAGTTAATCAGATATACTTCTCATGCCCAAGCCTTGTCGACAGTGCAGTAGGGCCATAATTAAAAACCTCAAACATGGCCAGAGATGGAAGTGAGTTTATTATTAAAAAGTAGAATAAAAATTGTTTGTGAAAGGAAGGTCATGTGGATGGAGCAAAAAATAAAACTCATTGATGAAGGTGCACTGACATATCTGATGTTATCAGTGAGATGCCCACATTGCCATTGTTCTTGTGGATGTTTTTTGCATTCTTATATCAGGATCCTGTTCTCTGTAGTTGATCTGTTTAAGAGAAAACAACTAATTTTCTCAATAATTAATATTATGATTAGAATAATTATAATCTCTGATGTGCAAAGTTGTGAATGGTGATTCAGTGGAGGAAGAAATATGGGCAATTGATACTTAACTTTGCAACAGTGAAATATCTATGGCTGCCTGTATGGCATCACACCAACATATTTTTTAAACCTCCCTGATGACTCGTACCTTGCTTAGTTGCCCTCTTAGGAGGGGTGGTTGAAATTCTCTGTGAGGACCTACACATGTAAGGCTTCTCCAACAATATATGGAGAAAATTCATGGACTGTTTTCCCATTTCTGGATTGCCTTAACATGGTTTCCATATAGTGTTTTATAGACACTAATGAAGTGATTGTTGCCACTTATATCCATGGCTACTCTGGAATCAACTAGAGCTTTTTTGATCAAAAATAGCAAAGCTATAGTTCCAGGAATCTACCTGAAAGAACATTCAAGAAAATTGTGCCTTTATGTGGAACTCTGAAGATGCAGCAAAATTTAAAGTTCTTTACTTGTCCTCAACAGTGATGCACATATTGTTAAATCCTTGGGTCCCTTGAAAATGTTCTTGTGAATATCTGCACAGAAGTGAGAACAAGGATTTCTCAGCTTGGACTCCATTTCATTACATCTCACACATCTAGTAAGGGAAATGATACCTGAATGTCTTGTGGAATATTGTATAAACTCATCAGTTAGGTTCTGGACCATGCTATGCATTGCCAGTAATTTATTCTGACATTAGGCAATGGGATAATTTTATGTTTACATTTTGAGTAGTAAATCTTTGTATTTTCAAGATTTAATTCCCATCTCCTCCATGGTGTATTTTTCTTGTACTTCTTTTCTCCTAAAAAATGAAAACCTCTTTTCCTTTCATTGTTTTATTAAAAAAAAAAAAAAAAAAAAAAAAAAAAAAAAAGGAAAGAAAACAAAATTAATA
>VZTI01001627.1:56535-92311 GCA_013397865.1 Struthidea cinerea | reverse complement strand
AAAAAAAAAAAAAAGGAAGGAATACAAAATTATGAATTTTAAATTACATGCCAGGCTAAAATACCAGTGAAATCTGAATTAGGGCTAAAGTTAATCAGAGTTCAAGTTTTATGAATTATAATTGCTGATTTTTGTCTAATCCACAGTGACAGAAACACTGTGGAAAATGTCAGTGGTAGAATGACAGATTTTCTGACAGAACTCAGCCACATTCACACCACATATCATTCATTACCAAGCATCAAGAAGGAGAAAAATAAGCAAAAGTGTTCCTTAAAAAAAAAAAGTCAAGCTGTTGTTTTGTTTTGTTTTGTTTTTGTTTTCAGAATTGTAAGAAGAAATTAAATATGTGATCTGACTGCTAAATTTACATGGATTAGAAATCTAGGTCAAATTTTATATGACAGGAATTTTAAAAAAAGAAATTTTACCTGTATGTTATCTTTCATTTGTCACCATCATGTTCTAAATTTTATATTGAGTGTAAGCATAAAAGTCTTCTTACTGCTTGCATAAATACATTCTTTAAAATGCATTCTTTCAAATATAGGTTTTTGTAAGTTTGGTAGTGTTCACATTCTTATCCTTTATCTATTACATTTGGAAATAATTTTGAAGTCAAGAATGACATGCCTGAGAGCTGGGAGGTAGCTGACTTTTGATTTTGGCTTTAGGGGTTTTTTTAAGTACTATTTTTGCTGGGATTTTTTAGTGTTTGGAGTTTATTTGTTCATTTGGTTCCTTGGGTTTTTTTGTGGATGTCAATTATCTGTTAGGAAATCTATAATCTGAATTTTGTTGAAGTGGCAGAGCTTACTGAAAATTTATAACATCTGTTTTCAATTGCTGTAGTCCTTTACTTTTTAAGAAACTGTTGAAATAATTCAAAGTATCTGGGAAACTCCTCACATGACATTTTCTGCAAGTCTGGAGAATTATACTGAGGGAATAACTTGTGACTGTTACTGAAATAATATTAAATATGGTTATCATTTAATTACATTGTATTAAAATAGTCATTTTTCAATATGTTTTTATATTCCATTCTTCCCTTCCTCCTTCCTCGTGTCATTAAGTTGCTGTTTTCTTCCTGCAAAAAAAGGAATCTTTTAATTTCTGAGGTTTTTTGCTTTTAGGCCAAGCCAAAAATAAGCAAAGCAAATTCGGCAAAGTGCTGACTATTTATGTTTAATTCTCCACAGCTGTGTTATTTTGTTAACCATGTCAAAACTGTCAGTGGAACATTTCCTAAGCTTGCTGTTAAGCCTAAACCCAGTTGCCATCCATATTTAATCAGGTTAACAGTATGAATCTCATGCAGGCAGGGTGCTTCAGCATGAAGAAAACTCATTTTTTGTCTCATTTCAGAAACTCATTTTTTGAAGTTTCTGTTGGTCTGGCTGTTGGAACAAACCACACTGTACCTCTTTTTGCAAGCAAATGTCTCAAACTTGGCTTTTCCTAAGCCTAGTGTGAAGCTGTACTGTGAGTGTTACAGTCAGTGATATGATTAGAAAGTATGAGCATACTTAAGCTCACTCTAAACTATATATTTTAACCATAATTTTGTTCTTCATTCATGCAGATTAAAAAGTCTGCTGTTGTATTTATCAATAGTAGATAATGGATATTTATCTTATATGAAACTAGAAAGTGTAAATATATTTCAGTTCTGTTCAGAACACAATAAACTTCTTTGTAGTGTTGGCTACACTAGTCTTCCATATTGTTAATGTACATTTTGATCCAGTTAAAATATCTGAGTTACATGTACACTATAGTTAAAAAAGTCTTAGAAATATATGTGGACAGAGGGGAAATTCTCTCAGCAGAATAGAAGTACAGAAGGGAATCCAGCTATTCCTATTAAAGGAAGTTAACAGGTTTGGCTGTGAGGGAACAGAATAAATTTTTGAATAAGAAAATTTGGAGTCAGGAGGTATGTGCAGTTTTAGAGCGATAAATGGCTTGTTGTTCCATCCCAAAATTTTGCTATAGGTCTTCATTTTGAAAGGAGGACAGGTTTATTATCTTAATTATTGTAATTGTTTTTCCTGCCATGTCTGTGACTATAGGAGTGATGTTTCACACTCTGAAAATATGATCTGCCCATAGGGAATGGTTGAGATTGTGGTTACTGCAATAGCTGAAACAAAAGCAATTATTTCTCTTTGAGCCATTAGCAGTATTAGATTCTAGCTGTTGCCTGTATTTGAGCTATTAACTCCACCTTTTGATAGAACTTTTGATAAAATTAAATGTTAAATTTGAGTTTTAGTTCTGTTTGGCTTTCTATAAGTTCCTAAATTGGATCTCACTTACATCTCCCACCAATTTTGAATGCAAACATCATCTCTTATTTTTACTTATCATGAATATGCACACCGAAGCTAGAACTTTTAAAAAGATATATGCATGTGACTAAGAGACTTTGATATGAAATTTCCAGTGCTTGCACTCTGAGCATTTGAGATGTTTCACTCTTTTTTGTTTGATGAATTTTTGGCACAGAGACTTGTCACTTTTCTCCGTGGTTGAGTTCACTTGGTTGCTCTTGCGAGTGATCTTTACAGGATATTGTTCTGCTCAATATATATCTTTTTTTGTGATACTAGACTGGGAAATAGAGCTGATAGTAGTTTGTTTGTTTGTTTGTTTCTCTGTTTTCTATGAAGGGACTCCTTCAAAGCCTCATGGTACCATTCTATGGCGTTAGTCTCGGCTACCAGATGCCCACCAGGCTGTTCTATAATGCTCCCTCCTCAACAGGACAGGGGCAGAAAATAGGAAGGAGCAGCTCACAGGTGAAGATAAGGACGTGAAGATAAGGACAGGGAGATCACTCACTAGTTATTCTATAATGCAAAGCAGACTCAGCTTGGAGAAATTAATTAAATTTACTGCCAAATAAATTAGAATAGAATAGTTAAAATAAGAATAGTTAAAATCTAAATCAGCACCTTCCTCTCACCCTGCAGTGCCTTTGCTCCCAAAACTTTGCCATGTAAACCCAATACACGTTCAGAGTGCAAACTGAAGGTTTGCACTGAGACTTAAGCCACAGTGTGATTCCTGTGTTTCTGTCCCTTTCAGGATGTGTGGCTGCTGGTCAGGTGAGGCTGACATCAGTTAGTGACCTCTGTTTTCTTTTGGAACAGATGGCTTACCCTCTGTGGGATTAAAAAGGGCAGATTTCTATGCTGGATGCAAGGATAACTACTGAAAGGAAGAACTGGAGCAGGGGCAAGTCAATTTGAAGGCCTAAGTCCCTTCCTATGATTGCAATCATCTTGCTATTTGAGAGTAATAATTTTTTTCTCTTTGTAAACTCTGACACTGAGCTTAGTTTTGTGAGGGAAGGATGAGCATGATTTTTTCATTGTGATTTTATAGATTAGTTGATCTTTTTTCCTGCTTGTACCTAAGTACAAAAAGCAAAAAAAAAAAAAAGTTATTAGAGCAGAAGGGCACAAAAACATTTTAGAGTTTTCCTAATATAGTTCCTTTGAAAGTAGCAAAATGTATTGATGGCAATACTTCACCTAATGCAGCTGAGTATTTGCCTTCTTTGCAACAAGGGTACATTACTGGCTGATGTTCAACCACAAGAACCCCCATGTACAATTCTGCAAAGCAGCTTTCCAGCTGGATGGCCCCCACTAGGTATTGGTATGTGGGGTAGTTCCTGCCCGGAGACTTGACTTTGCGCTTCCCTTTGTTGAACTTTGTGAGGTTCTTAATGGTCCATTTCTCCAGCCTGTTGATGTCCCCCTTCATGGCAGCATGACCCTCTGGCATATTAACCACAACTCCCTTCTTGCTCTTGTGGCAAACTTGCCGAGAGTGGACTCTGCCCCATCATCCAGATAACCAATAAAGACATTAAAGAAAACTTGTCCCAGTGTAGACCCCTGAGATACACCACTAGTTACTGGCCTCTAGACTTTGTGTCACTGATAACCATCCTCTCAGCCCAGACTTTCATCCAGTTTTCAGTCCACCTCACTGTCTGCTCAGCCACCCATCAATGGCTTGTCTGTTAATATCTTGACAATGCCAAAGGCCTACATGAAGCCCAGGGAGACAATATCCACTGCTTTTCTCTGGTCTACCAGGCGAGTCATTTAATCATAGAAGTCTATCAAAGTTTGTCAAGCATGACTTCCTCTTGGTAAAGCCATGCTGACTACTCCTGATTATTTTCTTGTCCTTAATTTTGCAGGATTTTTTTCCAGGATTAGCTGCTCCATGGTAGCAGTAATATTAAGTAAAATTATACCTAGTATAAATAATTTAAATAAAATGATAGCGAAGTCTTACAATAAATGATTGATTCAATATATTTTCCTGCTGAAACTATTCTTCTGTAATCAGATGTATGATAACACAATTATTTTGATGGAGGGACCTGCAATTCTATGGAAGATTATGGAGGTAAAGCCGATCAATCAGACAGCGGTATTTCATTAGCCTGCACCATCAGATATAAATGCACATCATTTACTTTCTGGGAAGAAGTCAAATATCCTCGGCAAAAAAGCAATTAACCATCCTGAGGGCATATGAGGACACTCAGACACAAACAGGATGTGTTTTCTTCTCCTTGCCTAGTTTCACTTCTACCAATGACAAAGGCAAGCAGACATCATTAGCAGTTTTTGCATAGCTTTTTTCTTGCTATAGTAAACAGTGAAAAATGGAGAAAATAGGCATCTTGTGAATCTTTTTCAGTGAGGTGGATTTCTTGCTGTTGCTAATATATTTGGATCATTCATACCATGGGGTTTTGCTAGATAATGTCTGCTGAAATAGTAGACCAATAACCAGTGTCCTGGAACTAGAAAGGTGCCAAGAATTTTCAAGTCCTTACATTTCTTTTCTTGCTATCTTCTAGGTACAAATGTTATACCATCTTAAATTTAGTTGCTAACCAGTTGTTTCTTTCAATATCTAGTTCAAAAATTTTATCTTTTTATCTAGTAGCTTAATAAAAATAAGTGAAAGTAAATTAATTTTAAGTACAACTACTAGTAATTTTTATACGTAGAATGTGACAGCATTTGCGAATACTAAGATATTTAATGTGAGAAAAAAATGGAAAATCCAGTCTGAAATACTTCCCTAGAGGTTAATATTCTGTCTCCCAAGATAAAAGTTATCTAACAATTTTTATTGTTGGGAACATGATAAACAGAAGCTTCAATAAAAGACAATGTGCTTGGTTAATGATTTATTTGCACTCATTCATTTCCCTTTGGGGAGATATTGAAAGTATTGTAGAATCCTGTATTGCTCTGAACAATCAATCTCAGAAACTCCTATTGTGAATTCAAGTCAACAAAATAAAAGTCATACTTCTATGCAAACAGAAAACTATAACAGAAAAATAAAAAAATAATCTCTTTATGCTGTTAATTTAATGTATTTGCTCTCGGGACAAGGGAGGACTATCCATTTGTTTTTAACTATAATTGCTCCAAATTAAAGGATTCAAAATGTTCTAATATAATAATATATTAAATTTATGTGACTTAAGTACATTTCAGTTGTCCTCAGCATAGATATCCATATATAAATGCCTAATCTCACTTTAAAGACAAGACAAATAGGTACTACTAAGATATGTTTGATCTAGTGTGAATTATATACCTTTTGATGAAATAGATTACACTCTTGGCAGGTTTTTTCACTGTTTTTGAAGAAGCCTACATCAAATATAGCTGTTTTCACTGTAGATGTCTACACTTAAATATGATGAATTTCCAAGAAAGGAAGTCAACAATAAAGTGACCATCCTTTTCAACTGGTGAGCATTTATCACATGTAATAGTAATGAGCATTTATCTTGCAGCTTTGTTTTCTCTAGTGTTCTGTGAACCTCCAAGTTTTCTTATGTCTTTTTTTCCCCCCTTCCAACTTTTGTCATCCAGTCTGATACTCAAAGATTTAATTAAATTTGAAGGGACAGAGGTGCTTACAATTTAGGCTCTTTCAATTTGGATTATGTTTTGTTCATATAATATGTAACTCCAAAAGAACCATTTAAACTATTCTTATGTTACACAACAGTTCTTAGATATGTTAAATTCTTTGAAGGATGTTTTAATTCATATTAATTTCTTAATATTATCTAATATGTAGCTCATTTAAGCTGTATCTTAGCTTAATACTTAACTACTCCTGTAAGGAGAAAAGATTCATAACGCCTTTAGAAACTTCATCATTATTTTACAGGTAGAATGTCCCATTTTATAGAGTGAAAATGTTGCTATACATCTGAAAATATTGTTAGAGTTGCATTTGCATTGGAAAATTGAGGATAACGGATGCACATATAGAAATACATGCAACTTAGTATCTTTACACTTTCCCTTCAGCAGTTCAGAAGAACATATTCTTGCCTCTGTTATGCCCATTCTGCTTTGTATGTTTTGAAATTTTTAAAAGTTGACTACTTCACCTGGAACACTACTTTCCTTGAAAAAATCTTGAGGGAACTAATTTTATCAGGAACCAGATACACATGTTGAACAACTGTCTGGACAACCTGTTGTCTGGAACACATCCTTTTGAGCATGCTCTCTCAAAAAGCTGTAGGAAGTTCTCAAGGTAGTCAATAACTATTCAATAAAACCTTTTTCCATTTTACTTCTGAGCTGGAGTTTTGCCCAAGGAGTGGGTTCTAAAGGATATATTCCAAGGCACAGAAAGAAGGTACACCTACTGAAATTTGTTAGAAATTAGATCTCTGCCCAAATGATTCCTTTGAAAAAGTTCTTACAAAATAATTGGAGACCAAAGTACATAATTATAATTTTCAGAAAGTTATTTTTCAAATGGGACTTTTTTTTTTTTTCTGTAAAGACTGGATAATAATTATTAGTGTTACTGCCTTTTATTGCTATTTTCTTCTGGTTTTATAACTTCAGTTTAAATCAGACATTAAAAGTTAATTGCTTTTGGGTTTATAAATAGCAAGAGCAGACCCGGGGTAGAGAGACTGTTGCCTTCTGTTTATCTACATTTGTATTTTTTTTTTACAGAATAAAGAGTGCATAGGTCAGCATTTTTTATTTCAAATAATTTGGTTTCTTATGTAATGTGTACATGGAGGAAGAGAAAATACAAGATTCCTTTTTCCTCATGGTAGTGTATAGGGACATAGTTAAAAATATCCTCTGAAACAAAATTCAAGCTATTATTAGCTTGTATCAGAAAAATTGTAGCTGATGTATAAATACCTGCTGGATTTATCACAAATGCTACTATAAAGGCACAAAATTTTAGGGACTACTGAATATCTTTTTCTAAAAAAGCAAATTATAGTAATTATTATATTGACTAATTGTAAGAAATTCTTCTCAGTTCTGAAGTCATAGAGATGCATATCTGATATCATTATTTGACTCATTATGTGTAAAATGATGGATCAAGACTGGTGGCAAACTGTCTGAGATGGTATCTTCGAAATTTTCTTCTTGTGCCTTCCAGAACCCACTTTTGATAGTATAATCCTTTTATCCAGAATCTTGTAGCTCAAGCATATGACTGGTGAAATATTTTTGTTCATAATATTGTTCCCTGATGTTACACCTTGTCATTTGAAAATGTTTTGTGGTCCTTTTTTTTTCTATTCAGCTTTGAATGAGATTGTGGGGCAGTGGATAAATGCAATAAATACATAAATATATTATAGCATGATCACTATTTATATGCATCAATAAAACCCATGCATCTTATTTCATTCTTATTAATGCTTTAATCTTGCTCTGGGAAACTGGAAAAAAAGACTTTACTGGAATGTATAGATGTATGCCCCTGTGATTCTGATTACTATGCACCTACTAACCAGATCAATAGCACACTTTAGTAATGCTAGTCTGATTTAAAAATGTGTAGAATATAGTAATAAATCATCACAGCTTTCTCTGAAGTGTTTATTCTTATGAACAACAGACTAAAAAGTAGAATTACCCTAAGGTTTTACTCTAATGTTAAACTGATTCAAGGATGCTGTAAAAATCTTGAATTTTTCGTTTTGGCTTTGGCTCTCGAGTTCTTGTACTTAGAGTTTGGATTAGGATGCAGAGAGACGCAGAGTTGTTCTTCTAATTTGATTGCTTATTATTTTTTTATCTATGGTACAGCTGCATGGAATGTGCTTCTTAGTTGCAAGGTGGAAAAATGGCAAAAATGGCCCCTGAGTGATACTTTCAAGGTCTTTTATACCCTAATCTACCCAATTACAGATTGCAAAGTAACATGTTTTTACTTAAAATCCAATGAGTATCTATACCTGACCCACAGTGTGGATTTCTTGAACCAATACCAGAAAACTGAGGTCAGTGAAGAAGAAAGAAGAAAGAAGAAGTACAAAGCTACACCCAAAATTCTCCATTTTGTAACACATGCACATATATATATATACTACTATATTCCATACCTAAAACCCAGGATTCCAACAGGATGCCATCCAACTTTGGTTAGCCATTTATAGATTTTTCAGAAAAATGAACAAAGACACTGTTAGATAACTCGTAAAAGCAGAATTTGTGGAAAGTTTGTTAAAAAGTTTTAAGTAATTTACTCATCTTACCTAAATTTCAGTTTTTATTTTAAAAGGTTCCAGCACAATCAACTTTAAATGCTGATATCATCAAAACAAATTTTCAGTATTCTAAAGGGAATAGTCAATTTAATAAGCACTGCAAGTCTGACTGACTTTGAGTGTAATCAAACTAAAGCTGATGTTGTAAAACAAGGACTCTGAAAACATAGACCTAAGACTACTTATTTTCTTGCTTGTTGGCATATTTAGAAGGATTTCAAGTACATTTTGTATTGTTAATTGTGTGTGTACTTTGCATGTCAAAGGATGAATTTCCACAAAGTATACAGGGTTTATTTTTACAGTAGCAACATATAAATGCTTCTACAGTACATATGTAGTAAATTAGTTTCCTGTCTCTTGCATGTTGGATATTGACAACTCTGCTGTTTCTATGTTACTTTTACTCTATTTTTGCAAATTCCCTTAAAATTTAATGTCTCCAATGTCAGCTGGCAAGCATATTTGTTAAATAAATGGCAAGTTTAATTTACCATTTCCAAAGTTTGTGCTGTAAATCATGTTAGGTTATGTTAAACCTAAGTTTGAAATGGGTTGTGTATTAACTGGTACATACAGCTTGTTTACCTTTTAATGACCTGGAGTTGTGAAATACGTCATTGATACTGTAGAGTCGAGTAGCCATTAGCAACTGGTTTTAACCCTCTTCCATGCATGGTAAACAAAATGATTTACTGTCTCAAGGAATAATATTTTACTTTTTACTGTACATAAAATATGCTTCTATTTGGTGATTGCTGTTTCTGATTTTGTTTTACTAGTGTCAATTTTGTGCAAAAATGAAGCATTTTCTAATTTTCAGTTGAATCAAAAACTTCTAAGAAGAAATCCTGGTAATACACCCACAAGAATAAGATTATCAAATGTAAATATTTCAAATTTCTTATAGCCAGTTGCTATAATATATTTTATTTTTTTATATAGTCTTAAATTTTTGAAGTTAATAATGACATCTCTGCTTCTTATTGTCTTAAAAATGTGACTATTTCTCAGAATCTGTTACAAGACAAATGTAGACTAATCTGTGCTCATGTAGCTTTATAGAACTACTGTTTCTGATGTCATACCTATCTCATTATCACAGTTTTAGGTGAGATACAAAGAGAGTGAGACAAAAATCTTGTAATTAAACAACCTTTTCTGAAAAATATTAATGGAGAAAAAACAGGTTAGAAACTTTTTTTTTTTAATGTACATCTCTTTTGGTTAAAAGTAAAAAAAAAGCTCACTTTATCTCAGAAAAGAGTTTCAGAGTGTAGAAAAGTGAGAGATTTTATCAGAGCAGCCAGATTACAACAGAATCATCAATAATTTGGGGATTCCCTAGAGACTAGTGGAAAGATTGAAGCTGAAGCCTATTATTTGAACAAGAAAATCAAATATGCTTATTTTTTTCATGTTCCACAGTATTCCTTAATAAGACACATATTTTTCTGGGAGTTCTCTTACTTTTTATTTGTGAGCATTGTTAAAAAGGAACGACAACAATCTTACATTTCTGCCGTGAAATAAAGAAAAACATTTTTTTGTCATTCCTGATTTAAAAAACCATATCTTAAAACTTATATTTTCCTTAACCTCTGGCTTCTCCTCTGATGAAATACACATCACATGGGATAAGGTTGATTGTGCTAAAGAAAATCTGGTTTACCTTTCTAACACAACTTATAAAGACAAGTATTTCAATTGCAAAAAGACAGATGCCTTGTATCAATTTAGTGGTACTCAACTAAGATAAAATATCTAGGATATTAATTTAAAAAAATATTACTGTTGCATTTACAAAAAAAAAACCAAACTGATAATGATATTAGATTTCTTCATATGTTTAATGGAAAACAGAAATTGAGATTTCTGATCATGAATTAGTTATAGAATTCTTATGCTGTTTTGGTTTTCTTCTTATTATGAGTATAGTATTGATGGTTCTGCTGCAATGTTATTTCAAAATGTATTTCACTGTTAATAAGTGAAATATACTTTCAAGTTGAATTCAACTTACATTATTTGCCCATGTTTTATTGTGGAATCTGTTCTGTTCTGATGTAACTGCACATCTAATTGCACAGAATTTAAAAGTGGGCCAAAAATGATGGCTTTTTTGTTTGGTTGGTTTGGGGGTTTTTTGTTTTTGTTTTTGTTTTTGGTTGGTTGGTTTTTTCAAGTACTGAATGAAATATGTGTCAGCCTTAAATTTAGTTACAGATATCAGTTTAAATTTTTATGTCTAGTCTTATAAATTTTGTGGCTAGAACAGCACAAAATATCCAGAATATTTTTTTTAAACTAAGAAGATTAAGAAGATTTATTTTATTTTTCCTCTTTACTCAATTAGAGCAAATCAGCTGCTTGCCTGCACAATTTTCCATGTCCTTTCCATCTGCGCCCTCTTAACTCTCTGTACTTGACTACAGTCCCTGGGGTATGGAACACATATATATACATGTACACGCACGCATTTGTATATGTGAATGTGCCAAGCTGGCTGTACAGTACAAATGGTATACTTACATCACCATTTACACCTGTAAAGAAAAGTGTTTCTCCTCCCTTTGGAGCAAATTGCAATCCTTGGAACGTACGTCAGTTTTCCAACTTGCCCGTACTGGCTTTTGCTCATAGAAATGTCCTTCTTCAATTCGCAGAACCACAGTGTAACAGAGTGATGCCATGATGATTTTTGCCTTTTCTTTTAAACCCCTTTTATACCTTTTTACAACTTCTGTATTCTTTGTGCTTTTTGCCTACATTCTTGGACTTGTTTGTTAAGTTAGGAGACTAAACATTTGAGAAGCTTCATAGTTAGGGATCAGTGTGCCCCAAACCCCAAGGTCCTCTCCAGAACACATTTTGTAAACTAAGAGAGAACCAGCCAGGGGAAGGTTCCTTGGGGAGGGGGGGCTCACTCGAGCCTCTTATTGGGGAATCTTTGACAGATATGCTAATTAGTAAGACCTATAATGTTATACCAGATCTTTTTGGGATGTGTATTGCGGTGGGCATTGAGGTGCATTCGACCTGGACATAGTGCACCTAAGGATCCTTAAAATAAATACCAAGGTAAAATCCCTTTTTCCCTTCTAACCGTGTTTGACTCTTCATTTTAAGACCAGGAAAAGGCATCAAAATAATATGAGCTTTCAAGGACATGACAATAATCCATCATAATGGCATCCACATCTTTAAACACAAATGCTCTCAGCTCTCAATTATAACTGTAATAAAAGACAATTTATTACAGTATTAAAATTCCTACGTGTAAGTATTCTGTCATTTTAATCTATATGAAATTTTGAGGAACTAAAGACAGAGTTACCATGATTAATACATGGGTGGAAACAATGTCCTTGCCTTGCCTTGCCTTGCCTTGCCTTGCCTTATCGTTGAATTTTGTTCTAACTAAAAAATGCATTATTTAATTAAAATGTAGCTGAAATTTTTATCCTTCAGCAGAAATATGCATAGAGTGATTTAATTTACAGGATATTAAGAATGGCTATTCTTCTGATAGTTGTATTTTACTCAACTTCATGAAATAAGAAAATTACTTTTACCTTTGATGCATCTTTATCCTACTTGAGTCAGATTATATATGTCAGGAGTAAATCATATTCTTCACCTTCACTGAATTTACTCAGTGAGGTACAATTATTTAGTTGGTATTTGAAGACAGTGGTATTGCACAAAATGCAGTTAGTTGTCCTGCCCTTTGAGTATATAGTAATCAAAATGTAATGCAATTACCCAGAACTGTAATAAACATGTTACAACTACATAAATAAGTGAAATTGCGGCACTTCGAGGAGGTCAGCAGAGTGATGATACCTAAAAGTTATTTTAATTCATATTTCATGATCCAAACCTTTGGGGTTAATTACACTAATTTATTGTGAAATATGCTAAACTTACATGCAATAATTAATTGGAAGATTTACACTGCTGAAAAGCTTAATTTACAGACTCATCTCTCAAGTACATTTATTTATTTCTAAAATATATTTACTTATTTTATTTTGTAGGTTATTCAGATAAATTTTGAGGAATTTGATCTGGAGATTGGCTATGACACACTGACAATTGGTGATGGAGGAGAAGTGGGTGATCCTAAAACTGTGCTTCAAGTGTAAGTCTTGTGCATTTACAGTTTGTATACATTGAAGAATGTCATTAATGTGTTTTGATGAGACTAAATAATTATTGGAATCAGGTAAACATGAACAAAAACTAATCTCGCTGAGCTTCTAAATTTACTAAAGGTGACAGTTTAAGTACATTGTTATGTGTTTACTGTTCTGAAGTCAGAAAGAGACGAAGTTGACATCACAAAAGAAGAAGATGAGCTAGAATCAGAAATTTGAAAGACATGGAGTGGACATTCATGTGTAGACATGTAAATTTTAGGGACTATTTTGCTCCCTTTGTGTGTTCTCAAATTAAAAGTATATAAGAACATAATTGAAAAAAGATAAGTGGGCAACTTGTGCACAAACTTTTCCAGTCTCCTAGCAAGGTTATCATGACAAAAGATGTACTATAACATCTTGACCTTAATTTGCTTATTGACTATTATGGATAACTCAAAAGAGAAAGTTAACATAGTGAAGAAAATTACCACAAAGAAAGGCTGAATAGGGTGTTACCTAAACCATATGTTGCAAACCAGCATTGAGTATTGAATGAGATTTTTATCATTCACGGACATTTTTCTAGAATGTGTGAGCCCAGATATATAGATATATAATATTCTTAACCATCATTGATTAACTTCAAAATCCATATTTCTCAAATACTTAGTTTGTGACAATAATAATAACAACTGTCTCAAGAAGACAAACTCAGAATTTTATTGCTTAGTTTGTAAAATTTTCAAGACGGTGTTATAAGTCAGTGATTCTGTTCGTTCCACTGTCACTTGAAAATATGCAGAACACAGTAATTAGGCCTTACTTATAATTCATCATTTTATGTAACTCTAGTTCTAGTCTGAATAAATCAGTGTCATGTAGGAGAAATGAATGTCTCTGAAAGTACATTGGATTTATTTTCTCAAATCTGAGACAATTTTATTAAAACAAAAAAAGTTATCTAATGCTTAAAACCATAATTTGCCTGTAAGGGATTGTCTGCTATTTAGAAAATGTTTTTTTAAAGGCCAAATAATATTTAGCTGTTAATTTTAAATAAACTGGCCTTTCAGCAAGTACCTGATGTTATCATTAGTTCAAATGAGTTAGTAATTGAAACACAGATAAGAATGTGATACAAGTTTAGTTCAAAATAGATTTAATCATAAAACAAAAGAATTGCAAAATTAGGATTCCTTAGAATAATATTCCCTGTAGTATATTTATTGTAAATATATTAAAACAATTTAATATATTTTAGTTTTCCATTATTCACCATAAGAATGATATCAAGAATTAGTTTAATTTGAGTACACTAAGCCCAAGGTTTGGCTCTTTTTCTGTCCTATTTTCTCCTCATTAATATTAGTAATTGCAAAGCTTTGAACAGAACATACATTTTTTCTAAGATTTACAGATTTTTCTACTGAATTACCCTTTAGATTATCATCCAGAGGATAGATTATCTGACCTTTTATTTTTAGTTGTTTTTGTAATCATTCTATACTTTCTGTTTTATTCTATTTTGTTTGATATCTTTATCAATGGTCTGGACAAGGGGTTTGAGTGCACCCTCAGTCAGTTTGCCGATGACACCAAGTTGGACAGGAGTGTCAATCTGCTGGAGGGTAAACACAGAGCTGAAGCTCACGGATCTGTAGTTCCCTGGCTCTTCCTTTCTCTCAGGAGTGATGTTTCCCTCCTTCCAGTAACCACGTGACTCCTATGACTTTTTGAATGATGGAGAGTGGCCTGGGAACATCAGCTAGTTTCCTTATGATCCTGGGATGCATGTCATCAGGCCCCATAGACTTATGATTTTTCAGTTTCATCAAGTGGTCTTGACCCTGCTCTTTGCTTACAGTGTGAGTGACCTCTGTCCCCCAACTCCCATGTAGAGGATCAAGGACTTGAGAGAAATGGGAAGCATGACAGCCAGTGAAGACAGAGGCAAAGAACTCACTGACGTACCTCAGCCCTCTCCATATCTGTTGTCACCAGCTCTCCCCTCTCGCTTATCAGGGGACAAACACTCTCTTTGGCCTATTTTTTCTGACCAGTGCCCAATGGTTGACATTGTTCCAATGTCAACCATTGGAAGAAGCTGCCCAGGGTGATGTTGGAGTCACCATCCCTGGAGGTGTTCAGATGTGTAGACATGGTGTTTAAGGACATGGTTTAGTGGTGGACTTGTCAGTGTTGGTTTAACTGTTGCACTTGGTGATCTTAAAGGTCTTTTCCAACCTGAATATCTGATTCCAGATTATTATCAATGAAATGACCAGCATTTGGCCAGGTATTTATGGTGCAATTGAGTTACGATAATGAAGTCTCGTAGTGGATTGCAGATGAGTTAATTGCTACTACTAATAAATTTGAGAAGTGTGGAAGTACTGTAATTTCTAATTTTTAAGCAGTACCAATCATTCAAAAATATTACTGATAATGCTGGAATTCAGTTTCAGCTATTCTTAGATTCCTAAACTACATGGAATTTTCTCTCATGTGGAAAGAACCTTTATTAAGCGCCAATTCATAAGTTCTTATTAAAGTTTAACTAAAGTATTGTTACTGAATTACAGTAATGCATTAAGGCAAACTGCAAAAATATTTTAAATTTTGAGTTACGTGGTAGAACAGTCTGTCCAGATTGTATTTCATTGAAGATGTTAGCATTTTATAAACCTATTTCTGATATGTACCTTAGGTTGGGGAGAAATGATGGAATTACCCTATTAAAATTGTCACAGATATAAAGAAAACGGAGTAATTTTTTTTAATTAAAAAAGTTAATTAGAATTGTCAAGTGTTAACATGCGATAAGAGAATCTGTTCTGTAAACAACCAGGTAATTAATTTTAAAGAATTATTACTATGCAGATCCTGGAAAAGCAAAAAGATACCCCATTAATTTATGGGGGTTTAATATTAAGTAACATTATATAATAAACCACAAGTATATTATTTTTGTTTACCAGTGGAGTGATTATTCTGTGATCAGAAGTATCAGTAGTGAAGTTATTAGGATTAAAATGCATAAAAAAATTACATGGAAGATGGAAGATAATTGACTACTGTAAAAACCATGTAAATCTTTTCTCCTCTGAGCCGTGCAGACTTTGTGTGAGATATGATGCATAGCAAACAAATCAGATGTTGTATCACTAAATTTTTGGATTTAAATTTTAAAATAATTATCTTTCCCCCAGAAAATTGCTGAAGAACATTGGTTTAAATATGTCTGGTTTACATGTTAATAATAAGAAAACATTTATCTTCCAATTTATCAGAGTTAATCAGGAAAACTACCCAAGTGTTTAATCTGCTGGTTTTACTGGGCACTGCTTGATAGGAAGGTTCAGAAGCAAAAACTGAAGTTAAGTGGCATTTCAATAGAATTATGCTTCCTAAATTGATAATTGCAGTCCTGATTATTCTTATTCTGCTGATGTTAATCACAGAAGTAGCTAAACTGCAATGCCTTTGCAGTACTTGCCATTAAGTTTCCCTGGGTGCCTATAATTCTGAGCCTGTATATCCATGCACCCAGCAATGTGATAGTCTGCTCCAGCCTGGTGAGCCTGGCACCCAAGTGAACTTAAAGCTGATTGCTATAAGTTTTTTAGTCTGTTTGACAAGATGACTGATATGAAGGCATTCTTAGTGCTTTCCTGTGGAACTAAGATTCAAGGTGGAGCAGTGTTAAGTGTTATTATCAAGGGATAGAGGGGAAGAAGAAGAAATGGTGAGTTCTCCCTTCATACATCAGTCACAGCACTTTTTCAGGATGTTTGGAAGTTTGCTTTCAGCAGTTTGGTCTGACATTTGCTGCAGGTGACTTTTAATACAATATCCATCTAGGCACTGGTTCCTGTAATATGCATTTGGAAAATCCAGTGTACGAGACATTAAACTAATTCTTAATCTTTTAGTGTGCTTGCTGTGTTGGCTGTGCATATGTCCAGTCTCATATTACAGGCTGTCTTCAGCAAATGGAGAATGTTACAATCTTCTGAATATCCTCAAATCCAGTCTTCAGAGTACTCTCTCAGGGAGAGAATATATGTCACTAGTATGTGGGAGGAGTAGTTCTGGAGTCATAGGGATAGAGGTGGAAAACACCCTGCTGAGTGTTGTAACTGTTAAGCTGTTTAATAAAAAGGGAGACATCATAATCACATATTTCCATTTCTACTGCTGTTCAGTGTTCACTATTCAGCTCTTAAAAGGGAACGTGTACTTCCAGGAGAGGAATCTAGGTAATGAATCCAGGGTAGAGGAAGCCACATAAACCCCCAGAAGGACAGAAAGAATAATTCTCAACTGCAGAGTTTCATTATTATCTTAAGTAGCTTCCTTCATATAATACTGTTTTTTTCTGGATCTTATTGCTCTGTGGCCCTTTCCCAAATGTTTTACAGGGATCCCTAAGGACTTAAAGAATAGAGCAACAAGTGATTTTTGTGTTCTGTTGATTTATTCTTTCTTTCTTTTTAATGTATTTTAAAATAGTATTTTTTTTCCTCATGTACTATTTAATTTGAAAGCATTTCTGGTTAAAGCTATGGATTTAAAAAATGTATTTATAATTAATTTCAGAAAATGGAAATGCTGATTTTTTTGATGAATTTTTATCATAGGAATTATTCTGTCTGACACAACAGAGAGATTAATATTCTCAATTCCCTTAATATTCAAAATACGTACTGTCAGTCACCAGTAACAATTACAAAACTCTGTTAGCCATTACATCAGTGTTGTTTCTCAGGAACATCAGTGTTGTTTCTCAGGAACATCCTGTTAATCTACTAATTTGGCAAAGACTGAACTCACTGAAGACACTTTCCCTTAGTGCAGGAATGAGCAGCTAATATGTTATTTTGGCCAGGCATTTACTTGTTCAGTTCTGGCAAGAGTCTTTCTAGTGGCTCCATCTGTGAACACAGATGTGGGAAACAGACATGAATTTTTCCCACAGCAGACTATTTAATCCAGAAGGAAACTAAAAAAGACCAGAGGGAAGAACTAAAATTAACTGTAAAATACATTTTTAATAGTCCATTTTAAGTTTCAGCTAGCTTTAAAGAATGGTGAGAACTTAAAAAAATGAACAGTTTTCACTGTTATACAGTATTGGGCTTGTGATCCACTTTACAAGAGTGGAAAATATCTGGAAACTTTTCAGCATTTTGTTTAAGATAACAAGGTATAACCAAATTTGAGACAAAGTTTTGGGAAAAAAATGCAATATAACATAAAACTGCAGCTTTCACAGCATTTCCTTTTTGCTATCACACTGTTCATTCAGCAAATGGAGTCAACATTTAGGATTGCACTGATTGACAGATTTTTGCAAACAAGATTAAAATTTAAAAAAAATTGAAAAAGGAAAATCAAGTTTAGTTTTTTCTAGTTAATCATCACCCTGTAACAGTAGAAGGCTTTAAAGTTTGACATTAAGTTTTCTTAATGAAGGAATAGGCAACATCTGAGTTTTGTCAGGCTGTTCTTCCTTTGTTGTAAAAGAGGTGATGAGGGGAGGTGAGAGAGTGCAGGGAACACATGGACTTTCATAATAATGCTAGCTAAAAATAACAGCTTTCTTTTAAATATGCAAGGCATGTATTCCAAAGTGTGTAGTTGCATACCAGAAAAATCAAAGAAGCACTGTAATGCCTCATCATGGTCTTCTAGTGCCATTTATATGCCTTCATGTACCTGAGTAATTGACACAGGGTTGCCAGATAAGGTTAAGAACTAGGGAAGTTGCATGTCTTTCTGGAGCAGCAACTGAAAGTGAGGTGAAATATTTCAATACAACATAGGCAGCAGATGCACGTGTTTATAGACTACTATCAAATTTCCAGTCATGAAACGTGAGAGTTGTCTTGGCTAGCCAGCCAGTAAATAACCAATTTAGTGTGAGCTGCATGCAATGAATTTAAAAGCAGACATTAAAAAAATGCTTAATAGTTATTTAGATTTCTTACAAAAAGAAAGAAATCTACTTGCTTAATGCTTAATGGCCTTACGATTTTTTTTCTACCTATAGGTTAACCGGGAGCTTCGTACCAGACTTAATTGTGAGCATGAGCAATCAGATGTGGTTGCACCTTCAAACAGATGAAAGTGTGGGCTCAATTGGTTTCAAGGTTAACTACAAAGGTAATGATACATCATTGGAAGCAAATGTAATGGTGTACCAAAAATTAGGCCAATATTATGAAATGTTTTTCTTTCATATTAGTGGAAGCATTCTATTTCCAGTCCTGTCAGTTTTTAAAAGAGGAAAATGTAAGCTGAATTGAAAAAAAAAAAATTTAAAAAAAAGTTCTCTTAAAGGTCTTATGTCACATGAAACTGCACACATTTTTTTTGGTGTGTTGTTTCAGCGGTTGGGTTTTGGCATAAAACTTTACTCTTATTTTCTGTTATTTAATATTGACAACTATTAAAATGAAATAATTCTGTGATTATTTAAAGATAAATGAGTAAAAGAAATTAATACTTCCTACATTCTTTTGAAAATTATCGCCTATCACAACATAAAAAAACCCACTGCAAGTGAAGAATTTGAATTACTGCTAAGTTTTAAGCCTAGACAAAGAAAAACCTAATAATTTTGTTCTTTATGGTCTTAAAGTGTATAATGCACTATATAAACCGTCTGTTGCTATTTGATACTTCTGGAAGAACATACAGTTTTTATAGCCCATGAACAACAGCAAAATCAACAAAAGCTAAAGTACAACATATATATACATATATATGCATTTTGTATTATTACAGAATTAGTCATATTTGTTATTTTTATATTACATTTACAATAGACCCATGTCTTTCTTATGAGAATTTTATTAATTGCATAGTTTCTGTCTAGCACCAAAACCAGATAATAGAAAGTATGACTTTCAGAAAACCAGACAATAGACAGTATGACATTCATTGGAAAATGAGAGAGGAGAGACAGAAGTTAAACCAGTGACTGTGTGTATTAGAAATGGAGCTGATGTTGCTGAGGATTGGCAGATGGAGTGAAGAAGCATACTGGGAATAAACGTGCACAATGTGACGTGCTGGTTTTTTTCCTGTCCATAACTTTCCTGTAGTGTAAAGTAAAGCTCCATGGTGGTATGGTATGAGTGCACTTGTGCGCTCTTGATATTCAGATCTAGTGGACTAAGATAGGAAGATCTTAGTACTTTGCTGCATGCTAATCATTAAGACCTAGGATTTCCACATTCAGGCTGTTGAAAGGGGCAAGAGAATGATTAGTGTAAACAAATTTAAGAATTTGCTAATACGGCAAAAGTAGAACCATATTTGAGTGGAAAAGGATGAGTTTTAGATCTGAGCTCTAACTTGCAGAGCTCAAGTTGTCGATTCTTTTATTTACACGATTCTTTCCTGATAAAATTAATTTTACTTGCAACAAGTTTAGTTTGCAGAAGGCAGAGGATTATTATCTATTCTTATATGGTATGTCTTCTTTTATTCATGAGTTACAATTATTCTTAGAAGCTGTATTCTGCAAGAATAAAATTAATTGAATATGAATAGGTAGAAGGGTACAGAAAGGGTGAACATTCACAACAGCATCTCCATATAATCAACTTTGTGATTGCATGCCTAGATATTGAATCTATTTCTCTCTTGCCCTACAATGGTACCTTACATTAGTTCACTAAATAGCACTTGAATGCAGCAAGCACTCAACAGATAGGTGCTCTGTGGTGGTGGAGGGGGAGTAGGGGATTGTCTTTTTTTTTTTCCTTTTTTGCCACGGTGCTGAGCCGGCTAGCACGCTATTTCAGCACAGGGCAATGTTCTACCTGCCCCAGGTCGGGGGGATGGAGGCCGACCGTGGCGCTGGAGGGCAGGCGAAGCACCAGCTCAGGTTTGCCTTGCCTGCTGGTGGCAAGGTGCACGAAGGAGGGAGGAAAAAGTGGAGGGTCTTGCTCGTGGGACAGGGAAGGGTTTATTCCAGGGAGAAGCCACGAGGAGAGCCGATAAAATTAGGCGGGTGCAGGGTTTTATACCCCTACATAATAGGCGTGGAGAACATACAGTAACCAATAAAATACAAGTTATGGGGTCTTACAAAAGGGGGGAGAAGGGATCAGGCAAATGGGAGAAGATGTGGGGGTAGAGGATTAACATGGGCCAATTACCAACCAAGGAACATGGAACTTTCCAGAGAAATAATCAAATATGAGGTATAATGAGGAGGGGTGGCAGCAGCCAATGGTCAGCGTGCTCCCACAGCCTTTTGTGTGCTCACTGTCCTTGTGCTGTGGAGGCATCAAACCACTGGACCTGTTGGTCTGCTTGGTCCTGCTGACCATGGCTCTGGCCATGGCTCACCGCAACACTTTTTGTTTTGGTTTGAGTTTATTTTGTGGGTTCCTCCATCCCCCACCGCCACCTCACCTCCAATCCAGAGTATGGGATAATTTTTTTATCTAAGTTGCTTTCACTTTGACCCTTGAGAGGATGTGTTTATTAGGCATATCAGAAATTGGGCAATACTCATAAAATAAAATGGAAAGGGTAGCAAAGGCAAGTCAGGTTTGAAGGAGTTCCTATTTCTGTTGTTTTTAAAACTGTGTATTCAAGTCCTTTCTAGTAATGATGGTAGGCACTGAAAACAAATATGTAAATGGGTAGTATTTTGGATTAGCAGCTGTTCTGCAATTTAAGTTTTGGAATTTATGAATTGAAAGTTGAGAGAAAGTCCAATGAGGTACACTGAGTATTTGCATTAGAACAGTGCATTCAGGGCTATGACATAATGCTGAATTATTTACTAGAATCAAAACATTGCAAAGAATTTTCCCTTTTCTGAGAATTTTTGGAAATACTTAAGAGAATGATGATTTCTAGAAGTCAGGGTCAAAGGACATTTCAGTTTAAGCTATTTCATGAATTCTTTAGAACGTATGCCTAACTTTCTTGTTCATCTCTTGACTAGATCAAATGTATTCCTTTACCTTGACCCCTTCCACCTCACAAGTTCCGCTATGCACTTAGACACGTTGCTAAGGCTGATACTCTATTTATTTATACATATATTTACTGTATGTTTAGGTCCTGTAACTTTCTGCTTACATAAAAGGTACAGTTACATTAGCATTTTAAATTAGATCCAGCAATTTGATTTTTGGACTGAATCTTCTTCTGATCATTCCCACTGCCGTTGTTTTAGTTTTCATCATGGAGCAATCTTGCAAGGCACAAATTACACTCATTTGAGGTAATTCATAAGATGCAATTGAATAGCATCAGGAATAGCATTCCTTCTGTGCTCCTGCTGCTAATGGGCATTTCTCAGGAACTTATAAAGCTTTTTCAAAGTAAAACCACTAAAACATAATGAAATGTATATAGATAGTATTGGATCTTTTATTGTTTCACTTTACAGATCTGCTTATGTTGGAATTAATTACTTGATATTGTACTTGATAAACAGTACTTACTAACAGCTAAAATACTTCACTACTAAAAGGCTTTGATGCCTAAATATCTGTTTCTGTGCTTCTCAGACTCAACTAACTAGAGGTAGTGGAGATATATGCCTCATCCCATCAAAATTCATAAAGACATTCTTCAATCTAAGTGACATTGGGGTCTGGCAGGAATTTTTAAGATTGTTCCAAGTCCTACATGGAATATGACAGGAGGAACAAAAGATTATGGGATGTCATCACCAAGTACCTTTTACTCGTTGTCCCTCAAAATGGTATACTTGCTTACAGTGCAAGATAGAAGGTCACCTCCTTTCTGACTGGAATAAAACTGAATATGCCGCATGATTTTTAGTGATAGAAATAGACAAATTATATTAAATATATCTGTATTTATCAGGTTTTAGATGAGTAATGCTTTAAAATTTATGTTATTACAGGAACTAACAGTTGATCCTCTTTTATGTAACTGCTGTTTGAGTAAATCTAGGAAGTTTTTGTGAAATAATAAAAATCTTTGTCTACTTCTACATTAAGGTGTTGCATATGGAGTTATTTTATGGTTTTAATAGCTAGATAACATTATAAATAGTTAAATATTAAAAATAGATTTAAATACTTGTGAGGCTATTTTAAAGTAAATAAATTTTCATTGTTGTTCTGAAACCACTTTTCCAGTATCCCATAAAATAAAACTACTTAAAAAGGTAGAATAATGAATATCAGGATTAGGCAGGACAGAGATACAAGCACTGCCTCACTAGAGATAATATTTTATCTGTTTTCCACTGTAGTATAAACTTTTTTGGGTTTTTTTCATGCTTCAAATATATGTGGAGCATTATTAAGTAAAAACATGGAATATTTAGAAATCTGAAATTTTAAATATTTTCACATCATAATTTTAGGGATTATTTGAAAACCATAATCTTTTCTTTAGATATGAAATTAGAATTTGGTGTTTGTGTAAATATCAAGTAAAACAAATAAATATGGGATTATATGCAGACTTTCCATATCAGTACTATGAAAAGAAACCACAAATTAATAGTTTTAAGTGTCAACATGTCGCATGAATACTTAGGATCATTCAATATTTCAGGAAATGGTGCCATATTGTCACAGTAACACTTCTATTCTCAAAGCCATGGTGAAGAGCAAAGAAGTATCTAGCTAGACAGTAGTAGAGAAACAATCTCCAACATATTCAAACACTGGAACTGAATGGTCTTCAACTATATTTGAGTATAAAACAGCTGCACAAAATATGAGACAAACAAAATCATGGCAGAGCCTTCAAAGAAACCCATTTTTCTGAGATAAGATTTTGCAGAATTGTGGATTTATTTTGACTCACAAAAAATTTGTAATCTAACAATGGAATATTATAGTTCTTGGAAAATTATGTATGAGAATTTTAAGTGCAATAGCTTTCATATACACTTGTCTCCTTTTGTAACTTTGGACATGTATGAAAGATTAAGTCCAAGATATTCCTTATGCACTTTTTCAACATAAACTGTATGACAAAATCTGTGGGATTAATGAATAATGTAAATAGTCATGGTGTAGATTAATAGGAAAAATTGCTGTAGGGAATGAAATCAGTAGTGCAAACATAGTACAAAACAATCCTCTATCAGCATCATGTGGGAAAGCTGAACTTGTGTTTAGGTCAGATTTGAGTCTTCTGAAACAGACAAAACTAACCTCAGGGCAGTCTAGTTCTGCTAGGTCCTGATATCACACCCTCAGTTTCTGTGCTGTGTCCAAATCTGAGAGATATTTTTCTCTTTTGGTGTATCTGTTTTATTTCTCTCTATTCTTCAAAACTTCTTAAATCAGTAGGTTCTCCTAATAGTTCTGCGTCCTATTAGGACAAAATCTGTTTATTAATACATCAGATATACTCCAATCTAATTGCATAAGAAAATAAAGTTGAAGGTTACATTGACTGAAGTGCAATGATAGGTTGTAGAAGAGGATTATTTAAGATGCCAAGATAGATATCAGTGTAGGTAAAAAGTGAATTTGAAGCAAAGTAGACTTGCTTATTGAATTTTCCACATCGATGATCTAATTTTAGGATATGGGATTTACACTCTGACACCCAGTATTTCAGAAGATTTCTTTTTGCTTAAAGCATGACGTTCATCTTGCTTTAAGCACTATGGCTTGTGTTCCTGAGTGCTTGGGATACTCGTGCAGCCTGGGGTAGCCTTCTGGAGTTCATGATCCGCATTTCATCCTATTTTCCTAGCAGTAAGCACTGAGTTTCAGACACATCTGAGGTTTTTTGTCACAGATGGTGCAGAGATATTTTTCCATGACTAACTGCCCAACAGCCATGGCTTTTCTATTGGACAGAATACTGAATTAACTGAATTAGGCAGATAGTTTAATCCATTGTTAGTCCCCTAATTATGTCTAGAAACATGAATTTCAAATGTGTGAAATAAGATACGTTTACCATAACACAGAATTCAGGAAGGTCTCATTTTGACAAATTGTGAAAGTAGCTTATACATGAAACATATGCCTTCATGTTCATTCTACCAAGAAAAACATAGCTTTAATTCTTGCTGTTCTTATTATTGGCTAATTAAAAAACCCCAACAAAATGTCAATGAGATTGTGAACAGTTTCATTTTGTAGTTCTGGGTTTCACAATACAGTTGATGTGTTTCTTTAGTTAAATACTATGTAATCCTCCTTTTGTGAGAATGGGGGAAGTGAAGCTTTTCTGCTTTCTGCACATCAAAATCAGGAATTAAATCTATGACACGTTTCTCCTTTCTGAACTGTTCAATTTTATAAATTTCAGTTTATATTCTCTTGTGGTATTTTCACTGTTCTGATAATTTCTGTTGTCTTTCTATCCACTCTTCTCTGTGTTTCTCATCATGTTCTTGTTCTCTTTGTGTTTTTTGTAGTGCATTAACTAGACAGGATCATATAAATTACTTATTTAATTGGATTCTACCCCCAATTCTATTCCTTGTGTATCCTAACTTCATTTTGCAGAAAGAATGACATGCAGATTCACACTAATGGTGAAAATCCGTGCAAATTATTTTAATCCATGTAAGTCTCATGATTAGTTCAAATTCTTACATGCAAATACCGCTTTGTATTTTAAAGAAATTAAAGACTTCTTTTTGTGCAACACTGCTAACCAACAGTTTACTAATACAGGACAAATTTCTCTGTACTGATTCCACGTCTGCTGAAAGTTATTGCAAATTTTATAAATCAAGATCATTTCTATTTCAGATAGCTCTTGAACATATTGAGCAAAAGTGCATCCATTTCAGAAACTTGGGGCACTTTCCCTTGTTAACTTAATGCTGAGATGGTAATTAGTTTTGTATTTTACTCTTGTGTTCTTTCTCCTTTGTTGGCCACAACTCACTAACTGACTCTTTCTGACCCTACTCAGTCAGCATTATCCAAATAGGTAAATAATATTTCTGTCTAATTTTCAAACAATGCATTCAACATAAAATTTCCTGTTCGTAATCCCTAGATTATAAGAATATGAGGACAGTTGTACAGAGGCATAATAAACATTCATTTAACTGGGTACAACATAAGGAAAAGAGAGCAAGCAATTATATGGTGACACTTCCACAAAATGTTTTCTTACTCCCTAACAGTTTGTGGCATAAAGACTTCCTAAATCCAGTGTATTTAGAGTAGGTGAAACCTGACAGATTTTTTCATCCGTGACTTCGTCTGTTTTTCCTCTCATGCCCACATACACTTTCAGTATTCTAAATATTGTATGGAAGGACATTTCAGTGAAGAAGTATTTCCTTTTGTTCACTGCAGTTCTACTAGCTTCATTGAATGCCTTTTCATTTTTTTTCCTAGAGAACACAATGTATTTAATCTTCCCTTTTACTGCTTACTTGGTTTTTCAGGACCTTCCTTTATTTCTTAAAAGCTAATTGTCCTCATTACTGTTTTGTGTAAGCTATCATCAGCAAACTTTGTCATTTCACTGCTTGCCTTTGTTTTCCATCTACTAATATATTGTCAAACAATAACTTTAACTACCCTGACATCTGCTGGACAAGTGGCATGGCAAAGCACAAACCGTCCAGGAGAATCCTGGAAAGCATTGATGGCAGCTTTCTGACATAGGTACTGGAGAACCCCACAAGGAATGGTGTACTGCTCGACATCATACTAATGAACTGGGAAGGCCTTTTTGGAGATATGAAGGTTGGGGGCAACCTTGGCTGTAGTGACCATGAGATTGTGAAGTTCAATATTGGATGAGGAGGAAGCAGGGCAGCAAGTAAAATTACAGCCATTGACTTCAGGGGAGATGACTTCAGTCTTTTTGGGGATGTTCTTGGAAGAACCCCGTGGAAAAAGATCCCAGGAGGAAATGGGGTCCAAGAGAGTTGGTTGATATCCAAGGATCACTTCCAACCCTGCACAAGAACGATGCATCCTAACCAGTAAGAAATTGGACAGAGGGGACAAGAGATGTATATGGATAAATAAGGAACTCCTGTTATTACTCATACATAAGCAAGAAATACACAGGAGATGAAAGTGGGGATGGAAGAAGCCACTTGGAATGAATATAGCGGCATTGTGAGTGTAAGTAGAAATGAGACCAGGAAGGCCAAGGCCCATCTGGAATTAAATATGGCCAAGGATGTCCAGGACAACAAGAAGGGCTCCTTAAAATGCATCAATAACAGAAGAAAAACAGAAGGATAATGTGGGCCCATTAGTAAACAGAGAGGGGACCCTGGTAACAGAGGACACAGAGAAAGCAGAGTTATGAAATACCTTCTTTGCATAAATCTTCACTGACATGACCAGCCCTCAGGGTTCTCTGACACAGACCGGGGTAAAGGAGTCTTGGAAGGAAAACTTTTTCTCAGTGAAGGGAGATTGGGTTAGACAACAGCTTAGCAAACTTGACATACACAAGTCCAGCATCCATGAGTGCTGAGAGAGCTTCTGGACGCCATAGCAAGGTCACTCACAGTCATCTTTGCAAGATGGTGGTGATGAGGAGAGGTGTCTGGGGACTGGAAAAAAGCAAATTTCACCCTGGTCTTCAAAAAGGGCAAGAAGGAGGACATGGGGAACTCTTGGCCAGTCAGCCTCACTTCAATCCCTAGAAAGGTGATGGAGCACCTCATTCTGGGGGCCATCTCTATTCATATGGATGACAAGATGTATTAGATTAGAACTCTTCAGCATGGATTCACTAAAGGCAAACCAGGCTTGACCAAGCAGATTGCCTTCTAAAATGAAACAACTACCTGGATGAATGAGGGGAGAGCAGTGGATACTGTCTACCTTGACTTCAGCAAGGCTTTTGACACTGTCTCTCACAAAATCCTGATAGACAAAATCAGGAAGTGTTGACTGGATGAGTGGGCAGTGAGGTGGATTGAGAACTGGTTGAATGGCAGATCCCAGAGGGTCATAATCAGTGACACTGGGTCTAGTTGAAGGTTTTTCACTAATGGTGTCCTCCAAAGTTCCATACTGGGCCCAGTATTATTTAACTTATTCATCAATGACTTGGATGAAGGAGCAGATGCCTCCTCGGCAAGTTTACTGATGACACAAAGCTTGGAGGAGTGGCCAACTCCCCAGAGGGCTGTGAGCCCTTCAGAAGGACCTTGAGAGGTTGGAGAGATGGGCCGACAAGAACTGTTTGAAATTCAACAAAGGCAAGTGCAGGGTCCTGCACCTGGGGAAGAATAACCCCATGGACCAGCACAGGCTAGGGGCTGACCTGCTGGGAAGCAGCTCTGTGGAGAAGGACCTGGGCATCCTGGTGGAAAAAAACTGTCCACGAGCCCAGCAGTGTGCCCATGTGGCCAAGAAGGAATCCTGGGGTGCATTAGGAAGAACATTGCCACCAGGTCAGTGGAGGTGATCCTGCCCTTCTACTCAGCCCTAGTGAGGCACATCTGGAGTGCTGTGTCCAGTTCTGGGGTCCTCAATGAAAAAGAGACATGGAGCTCTTGGAGCTGGTCCAGTGAAGGGCAAAAAATGATTAAGGGACTGGAGCATCTTCCTTAGAGGACTGGCTGAGGGAACAGAGCCTGTTCAATCTTGAGAAGAGATGTTGGAGGGGGGATCTCATCAATATCTATCAGTACCTGAAGGCAGGGTGTCAGAGGATGGAGCCAGGCTCTTGGTGGTGCCAGTCAATAAGACAAGAGGTAATGGGCAGGAACTAAAGCACAGGAAGTTCCACCTGAACATGAGGAAGAACTTCTTTACTGTGCAGTGACCGTGCACTGGAACAGATTGCCCAGAGAGCTTGTGGAGTCTCCTTCACTGGAGATATTCAAGAGCCATCTGGACACAATCCTGGGCAATGTGCTCTGGGATGACCCTGCTTGAGCAGGGAGGTTGGTCCAGATGACTCACTGTGCTCCCTTCCAACCATACCCATTCTGTGATTCTGTGAAACAGATTAGGTACTGAAGAAGTCCATTAGTGAATTCCCTCCTCTGGCGGAACTGACCATTTACTTTTACCATCAACTAACTATATTTTAAGCAAACATGGAGAAAAAGCCTGTCATTTTATGAAAGAGTTCCTAATCTCTGTAAGAACCTTCCATTTGTGTTTCCTCTAATGCCCTTTTAGAACTGCAAATAGTATACCTAAACTGGATTTCTCTCATCTCTATGCCAGCTAATCTTGCTGGAAAGCATTGGTACATTTATAATGCAGGACTTTGCTTTAAAAAAGCCATGCTGCTTTGTGGATGTCATTTTTATCCATGTGTCAGCTGAATTTAAGCTTAATTATAATTTCTACAGTCTTGTTACATCTCAGGTTTACATCTCTGTACTTTTCAGATGTCCTTTGGAACGCTTTCTGAAAATAGAAATTGTATTTGCATCTCTGTCCTACAGTACTTAAATCACCTTAAGAAACTGGACATTTCTCAAACTTTTTGACCTGCACTTTGAGTCACAACCCAAGTTCTTTTCATAGAATCATGGGTACGGAAAAATTACTTTGGTTTTCTGCTATAGCTTTATCGCAGCTAGGCAAATTGGAAATTTTTGTTCTTCTTTCTGATGGAGTACCTATGTTTTTTGATTATTCGTTGTTGGTAGTTTTGGGGAGTTATGAGAGGGCTGTTTACAAATGATCATGTGTTGTTCCTAGAAACCAAGTTCATCCAAAACTTTGATCCATAACGTCAGGAGAGGTTTTTTTGGTTGGTTGGTTAGTTGGTTTTGTTGTTGTTGCTGTTCTTTTTTGCTTGTTTGTTTTGTTGTTGTTGTTGGGATACTACCTTTTAATTACTAATTTCTTTCAGCTAGTTTTTTAACATTTCAATCTTCAATAGTTTATATTCATTATTAGAAAAGTTCATGTTTGTTGTACTGCTGAAGCAAGGAATTTCCTATCTTTATCAGGATATAAGTTTTGCATTTGGCTTTGAACAAAAAGACTACTGCTGCTCTACTAGCCATTTTCTACCCTTAGTCAAGAGACTGCGTGCAATTTGTTTGTGTACATGTGTATTTAAACACACACAAATATACTTTTAATCCAACAAATAGTCAAATGTTACTATGTAATTTGTAATTTTTAAATATTCAAAATTATATACTTAATTAAAAAAATTTATAGGGGCAAATAGAAATCAGTGTTGCATCAGATTTGATCTTTCATAACAACTTAAATGGTATTTCTGAGTACTTAAAAGGCTATGCAGGTTACATTATAAAGAAGGTCTTAAAAATTTCATGTAGTAGAGGGTTAAAAAATTATAACATTGTATGCAGCCATTGGAATTTTACTTTTCAATAAACTTTTACCAGTATTTCTTGTAACTTTAATTTTTCAAAGCAAATACATGGGTCTCAGGTCATTTAAAACTAATAATAAACTGTGTCTCTAAAAGCAGTTGCATCAGAATGTATTTGAGTGTGGGGTTTTTTGGATGTCTTTTAAAATAATTTCTGGAAGGTGTATATTTTTGCTATTGAGAAACTTTCACTTGTCTGTTAACTTTCCCAAGTTGGTGAAAATAGGTCTTCAGTCTAAAAGGAAGTTCTTAGAAAATGAAATTGTATGCTTTTTCTCCATTTCACCTATCTATTTCCCAAAATATTTATTTACTGGTACTTATTGCTTCTTTTTGAATATTAAGTTTTGAATCTGATTTGACTATTGGACTAGATGATCTCAGGTTGGACTAGGCCATCTTCACAGGTCTCTTCCTACCCTAACTATGCTGATTCTCCACATGTTAGTGCTCTAATATTATATTCTCCAAACTGATTTAAAAATGAGGTTATTTGTCTTCAACAAGTCAATTTAATATTCATAATTCTACTTAATTGTTTTGTTTGGTTAAAAGGAAGGTGGCATATGAGTTATGATCCTTTTCTACAACACCACTCTTGTCAGTGGAGAACTGGTCAGACAAGTTTTTGTTTGAAGGTGACTCCCACGACTTTTTAATTTTGTTCAATAAAATTGTAGGTCATTCTTTCCGCTTTACAATATTTAATTAAAAGCATTTAGCAATCCAACCTTTTGTGATAGTGTTATCCATAAAGAAGTGGAAGGATTTTCACTGCTCTGACCTTAGTCTGCTGGGCAATATGAATACATTACATGTGGAAAGGTCATCTTTTGCTATGTCCCTAAGTATTAACTACTGCTTAAACCAGGACACTGGGCTAAATGGCTGTTACTCTGATTTGTCCTCTGCAGTATTTCAGTGTGTATTTAACTGCAATTGATTTTGTTGTCTCATGCATTAAGCATATATGTTACAAGAGACTAGCTATTTTTCTTTGATTTCAGGGTAAAAAATATACTCAAAACAACTTGTTTAAGTTAAAATTTTCTTAAAAGCATTTTTGTACTTTATCTCTGTAACTGAAAGCAAAAACATATACACAAATAATAAAGTGACTCATGTTTTTGGAAGATTCTTCTTGGCAAAGGGTAGAATTTCAAAGCCCAACATGATAGAATAGCAGTTAGGATATCTTGACCTGAAGAGCTCTAAAAAGTGGCAGGAATATAGAGTTCTGTGTCCATACTTAACATCTTTCTTATCTCTGAGTGAATCTACCTCATTATTTACAGTACATAATTTTTGTGTTCTCCACCAACTGGCTGTGATTCCTGACTTCAAACCTGTCTCTTTTCTCCACACATTTTGCAACACTGAGGATTTGCCATGCCTGATTAGTCTCCTTTAGTACACTTGAATTTGAGTTGATGGAGGCCCCCCTTTTGGCTGCACTGCATCAATTTTCTTGCAGTGGTGAAGGTCTGTGTGTGGCAGTCTCTGGAGCTGTCTGCTTTCAAAACTCTAAGATGCATTTCCTGCTACATCAGTCTGTGAAAAGGTGACAGAAGTAAGATTTCCATCTGTTTGTCTACTGAAGTAACATCATGGCATAGTGGTTGCTTAATTTCTTCATCTGTTGGCATTGCATGAAACAGAGGGCTAAAAACATATCTTACTTGGTTGGATGAAGAGTGAAGCTAGTTGTTTTGTTTTGTATATTTCAGTCTGTTGGGTAGCTGTAAGCAGGTCAGCACTATATTTAAAACACAGTCAGAACTTAAAGTGTGTGTATGTATAGAGGTTTTCCAAAATGTTTCCAGATGAAACACTCAAAGGAGTAATAAATTGATTAAGATGTTGCACTTCGCTAACTTAGACTTCTGAGTTTTCCATATTGCCAAGCATATGCCCTGAGAATATTCCTTTTTTCCCTCCTTTTTCCTCCAAGTCAATAATTAATTTCTGCAAATGCTATTATGCTAGAGAACAACTACTTCAGCAGGCCTTTTCATCATATATTTTCATGTTCTGGGAAACTTCTGTTAATTACTTATGTTGTATTAGAGTAGACTGTATCTTGCATTTATTGCTGGCTTTTTATTTCAGTTTGCTGTTGGTTGGCATTTTCTGTAACATATTTCCAGAGAAAGTGCCTATAAACTATAATGCTTTAGATTTGCCTGACTGTTGCAGTTAACCCCAGCAGGCAGCTAAATCCCACATGGCCACGTGCTTGCACCCCTTGCAGCAGGGTAGGGGAGAGAATCAAAAGGCAAAAAGTGAGATAACTCATGGACTGAGATAGAGTTTAATAGGTAAATCAGAAGCTGCACATGGAGGCAAAACAAAGCAAGGCACTAGTTTTCCATTTCACATTGCCAGGCAGATGTTTAACTACTTCCAGAAAAGCAGGGCAACATTATGCATAATGGTTACTTGGGAATGCAAACTCTATAGCTGTGAAAGTCTCTGTGTCCCTCCTTCTCCCAGCTCTTATTGCTGAGCATGACATCAAACGGCATGGGCTATCCCTTGGGTCAGTTGGGATCAGCTGTCCCGGCTGTGTCCTCTCCTGCCTGTGCTACCCCAGCCTTCTCACTGGTAGGGTGGTGAGGAACAGCAAAGGTCTTAATCAGCAATCAAGGTAAAACTTGCAAGTGCAATCAAAATGCATTTGCAAGCACTGATCAGCAATAGGCAAAACATCAGTATCTTATCAATGCTAATTTCATCGCAAATCCAAAACAGCACCATGATACTCTGTGAAGGAAACTAACCCTTACCCCAGGCAAAACTATTATTCCGGTTTACTATATGACAATGCTTACTTTCAAAGGTGGTATGCAGATAGTGCACTAATCATTAAATTACTTTGCATGAAATTCATTGATTATTTTTATGACCTGATGAGCCTGTGCTTTCACTGTAATTGCCAACCTTTTGGTATGATTGAATCGTCATCATATTTTGCTGGTGCTGAAGGAACAGTTGACTAAAAGCTAGTTTTTTTGTTACAGAGAACATTATGTGAATTTCTGCTTGATGTGCTTTTTTTTGCTTTTAGATTTTTTTTTTAATTTTAATTTTTTTAAATTGAAAACTATGCAAAAGACTATACAAAGAGAGTTTTAACTAAAAAAATAAAAAAGGCTTATTTATGCTGATAATTCATGTTGGTTATCTGAAATATCTATTGAACGTCCCGTTTCATCATTGTATTTAAAGTAAGAAATGGAATAGAAATAAATTTTGCATTTTTCAATTAAAAATCCATAATAATGCCTTTTTTTCTTTCCCCTTTCTTTCAGTCCTGTGTGGTGTATTTCTATGCATAAAGTATTTAATGACATATGAAAAATACTAGAATAACACATTGTTAATCCGCATGGAGCAAATCTGTTATTAATGTGAGATATATAGTGTGAATTTTCATTCCTTAAAACTAAGGTAAAAATCCAGTCTCTAATCTCAAGAGGATGTTTTTGTTTCTGTCTTGTCACATCAAAAAATAGACAATCACCTTTATCCTTGAATTCTAAATCTAGGCTTTTAATTTTTTTTTAAAATAAAAGAAAAGAGGGTGGCATCTATCTTTTCTTTAGCTTTAGCTTTTTGTTGGTTTTTATTTAACCACTAACAGCATGTGCAAAATGCTGAAAGATTCAATGTTATCGGAAAACAAAATACTGTACTGACTAGCCAGGGCTCCAAGGTGGTGCTAAGTGTCTAAACACTGAGTCTTTATTTTCTCTAAGCAACAGCTTAAAATACATATGTTGTTGTTGTCATTATTATTGTTATTACATTTCTGTGTTTTAATGTCTGGTCATATCTTTTCTCATTTGCGATTAATGGATTCTCCAGATATTGTAGAAAAGTCATTCCATTTATGTGAAAACATCTGTTGGCCAGGGCCACTCTCTCCTCTCATTTACTCTCCCTTCTCTCCCAGTCCTTCTCCCTCTCTCTTTCCATCTCATTCTCCTCTCCTTTTCTTTTCTTTTTTTTCTCTCCCCTTCCTCTAGGCTGAAATATTTTGCATATTAATACTCTTGAAAATCATGTAAAAAGTGAACTGCTAAGCTGGAGTAACACAAGATGAGAGTAGCTGATCTAAAATTCCTTGTAGCTTCAGGAATATTAATGAAGTCTGATTGAACACCTGAGAAAGTGGGTGGCGAAGTAACCTTAGGAAGCTTGAAGATGATATGACTAGGCAAATGTAATTGTTTTCCAGACAACAGTCTGTGGAATTTAGTGCTTCTGATGCAGTCTTTGTCCCATTCACTCTAAAAATACCGTAAATATTCAGAATTAATTTTATTTTCTAGAATCTCTAAGTTTAAGTGAAAGTTTCTGCACTTACAGATTCCAAAACTGATATTACTAGACTGAGACTATGATAATGTCTGAATTTAATATTACCAGCCAGAATAATTCTAAAAAGTATTTTTTCATGTTAATTATTATTACACATCCTTTAAATAGACAGGCCACTTGTGAGAAGTAGGGAACAAATGAGTGAATTATAAATAATAATAATAATAATAATAATATCACATCCTCTGATGAAAACAATTAATGAAATATACCCATATGAATAATATATCTCTATTTACTTGTGTATATAAAACCAGTTGAATCCTTCTCTGGCCATCCAAAACTTGCCTAATATTTTCTCATTTTTGAACTTTTACATCTGCAATAGGAAGGAATTTTGTAACTTTCTGTTACTTCTCTAAGCTACCCAGTACAAGAAATGTATTGACTTAGTGGAGCAAGTCACAGGGTCATAAAGATGAGGAAAGTGCTGGAACAGCTTTCGTGTGAGAAGGGAGTGAGATCACTGGAGCTATTCAGACGAGACAGCAGAATGTATAGGAGCATCTTATGTATATAAGTACCTGATAGGTATGAATGAAGAAGATGGAGTCAGACTCTTCTCAGAAGAAGCAATTGACGTACATTAAAATATACTAAATTCCATCTGGATGTAAGAAAACACTCTTTTACTGTGAGGATGGTTAAGAACCGGGACAGATTGTCCAGAGAGGTTGCAGAGTACCCATTCTTGGAGATCATTGAAAACTTGACCAGACATGGTCCTGTATAAACTGCTCTAAGTGACCTTGTTGAGCAGGTGGGTTGGAATAGATCATCTCCAGAGGTCCCCTCCAACCTGAATAGTTCTGTGAATCTATGATTCTGCTATGAAAAATAAAATAAAATGCAAGAGACATATTTCTTGCTTTATTAAGTGGGGGAAAAAAAGTAATGAGAGGGTAAAAAACTTTTTCACTATGCTCTCCATGATAACTTCCTTTTATTACTCTGTTTTTAACTTCAGGTATCACAAACCACCTCAAGTTGCAATAGAATTGTCAACATTTATACCCTATGTAATTCTGGAAATAATCTGGGAAACAAATATTTCTTGCTTTTTTTAAACAGGAAAAAATGAGGATTTTGAAATATAAACTTGCACTATTTTTTAATGTCATTCCTCTAAAAATTATTTGAAGTTTTTTCTTGTTCTAAATTACTTGCCATAAGACTGACAATAAAAATATTTTATATCAATCCAGTGTCCCTTGGAGACAGTTTTCTGTGGTTTAGCTTTGTCACATTGAGAACTACCGAGAAAATACCTGTTCTTTTATGGTCTATAACAACCAGATTCTGTATTTTTCCTTTATCATGGAAAAAAAAAAATTAGACTCCCACAAGTGGGAACACC
>VZTI01001627.1:0-56481 GCA_013397865.1 Struthidea cinerea | reverse complement strand
AAAAAAAAAAAAAAAAATGCATACACAGACATGTTTTTGCAGTTGAATAATCTAGAATAATTACGTGTATGTGCAATTTCAATTATTTTACCTACATGAAAGTACAACTACATCATGAAAGTAAAACTGAATGAGGTTGTAATTGTGTGATGAAAACTTTATTAATGCTGACTGACGGGTGCTGGAGGCAGCTAATGAAAGAAGACCACAGCTGACTACTGAGCTAGACTGGGTCTTGGGACACTGTTTTGAACTACTTATAACTGGGGCTTAGGAGAGAATTGCTTGAAATTAACATGTCTTGGAAATATGAAATTTTTTCAAGAAACTTCAGCGATGCAGAAAGGCATTTAAGGTCTTTGTTTTAATTTCTGCAGATTATAGTTTTTTCCTTTTTGACTGAATCTGGAGATGGTAGGGGGGTTGGGATTTTTTTTAATGATTAACAAATATGGAAAAACATATGAAACCACAGGGTATAATATCAATGAAATCTGCATTTTAAATTACCTGGGAAAATTTAGAGATATAAGCATGTGCCTCTAAACTAACAAATCTTGATTATTGCTTTTGTTAGTCACTTCAAACTTTTCATTTGAACTGTTTGGATTGTTACAGAGACCAAATTGAGAAGAAAATGAACTTTACTAAATAGGTGTCATGAGCAATATTTTAATAAAATGGTAATTAAAGAGATATTGTGACAACTTTCTCTGAGTATTAATGTAAATTGCTGAACAAATACAGAAGTTAACCAGATGAAATTAATTACAAGACATGAAACAAATGAGTTCACAAGTCAGCCTTAGAAGGTGATTTTTAATAGGCATTTAATAATGGAAATTAGAAGATCTGTTGATGATGTTATTTAAAACTCAACTGAACTCTTGGAAATAGTCAGGGAAACAAACTGATATTATTCCAAATTTAAAAAAGGAACTTCAAAAATTTTTGCTTGGTGAAATTTTGAATATCTTGTCTCTAAAATCATCTTCAAATTCAAAAAGTGGGGCTTGAAATTCTTCTTCGAGGAGGCGTTTCAGAGAGAGATCTGAAGAAACTAAGATGATGAGAGCTGTGTCACCCAGACATAGCCACAGGAAGGGATACAAGAGCAACTTGCACTTCAGTGGAGTGATACATTCAGTCTAAGCATAAGCAAAAGGGAACACAAAAAGAACTAAGGATTTCTTCTTTGTCTAATTCACATTTTAAGTCTGGCATTCAGATTGTCTAATTAACACATAGAAACCTTATTTACAATACAGATAAGATGGCACATAGCCTTCCTAGGATCTGCTCCTTTTCCCTGGAGTGAAGTTCGCCTTTCCAGTGTTTTTTTGTGTCCTAACATTAACATTTGCCTTCCACTTGCAGAGGGCAGTGGGGAGGAATGTACTACAATTTGTCAGCATCCCGAGTTCAATGCTTGGAGGAATATGATGATCCTAGTGGGATTCCCTTCTCCTTTGGGTCTCCTTGGGCAGTATCCTTACATATTTCTTCAAACAGCCAGCTTGTTTGTGGTTGGATTTTTTTTTGTTTGTTTTTTGTTTTGTTTTGTTTTGTTTTGTTTGCTTTTTTTCTTTTCTGATTCCAATTTACTGTTTTGAATTTGCAGAATACACTCCCCCACCTTGCACTCCCATTTCCACAACCACCAAGAGCTGTTGAATGTTATACAGTGTCTACCCGCATTAGTCGGAGCCTCACTGCACGTGACTGGCACAAAAGCTCAGACAGGATAAGTAATAGGTCACACCGTTACCAAACAACTGCTGTTTTGGCTCAAACCAGTTAAAAGCAGCTCTGGCCAAGGAAACCCAGCCAAACACCTAACCCTGCCATGGCAGGTCATTGCAACCCTTGTGGCCATTTAATGTTAATGGGGTAGGAGCTACACTATGTAACTTTCCTAAAAAGAAACTTTAATTGCTTTCTAGGCTTGGCCTCCAGAATCCAGAGTTCTCTCCAGGCTATTACCTATGTGATGCTAGCAAATAGATCACCTATTTTTTTTTTTCCATATATAATAGCTATATATTATAAACTGTGAAATATATTGGTGTCTGAATTAGTTCTGTGGAGAACAGTGATGTTAAATCCATTCTTTCTTCAGTCTGAGGGGATAAAAAAAATAATCAAAATCTTACATGTGATGAGTCAGTGATAAGGGAAAAGCCAGACAAGTGGTAGAGGTCACTATAATTAAAGAAATTACTTTTTTTGTAGACCAGATTTACAGTAAATACATGTGGGTGCATAGAGGAAATGGTTGCGTTAAGAACTAGTAGTTTCAAAAGGGGAAAGATATTGTGCTTGACTATCTGAAAAATAGTGAATTATATAAAAATTTAAAGGGTGTTTTTTTTTTTTTTGTAGAAACACTGTCTAGTAATGAAGGAAAAAGATTAAAAGGAGCTTTCAGTTTAAAATTTTGTCTAAATTGAGGGGAAAAAAAATTGATGGCCTTAACTGTGAGTGACAAAAATGAAGTGCGCTGTTGAATACAGTCACTTTCTTATTGGTAAGACCTAGAGGCTGTCACCAATTTATTATTTATTACATATACCCATGCATTTTTTAGACTGCTATCTTGCAATTTATCAGAACAGATATAAATATAATAGCTGTAGGTTATGCACGTTGCTGCAATAATAAATCTTACAACAAGCTTAACTGTAAGAAGTATGAAAAAAAAAACCCTAGAGCATAAGTATTCTGGCTGCTTTCTGCATGACATTTGTAGATCGTATTTAAGTAAAAGCATACCTTTATATCTGATGATAGAAACCATTGAGTGCTATGGCTATCTAAAGATACTATGTTGCAATTTGTTTATTCAAGTGTACTGTGCTAATATTATTTTCTCCTCAAATTGGTTATTTTTCTCCATATGCTTAACCATTTAAATGTATAGTAAGAAATAGATAAATTAAATTGAAAATAATCCTGAAAATGTACATTGGGTTAGTGTACTTGGAAATGTGTATGGGAAAATCTTATACTTGGGCAGTAGGAAGATACTATGTATTCAGTTAACATGATGATTACTGCTGATAACTTTTTATTTCAACCTAAAGGACACCTGTAATCTGACAGTCCAGCCTCAGGCTTCATAAAATGAAAGCACAGACACAGTGTAATAAATAACATTTGGCATAGCAGTATGGTGCATTATTTGCTACTTTAGCATTGCATTTAAAAAGACTGAAAGCTGCACGACAGAATTTAAGCCCTGGGCATAGTTTTTTCTGAAAGTAAAAAAGTGTCTCTAAAATATTACCACCAAGAAATAAGAGCAATCCAAAAGCTTCAAGGCACCTTTTCTACAACTCTGTAGAAACCAAATCACTTCATCTAGTGTGACATATGTACTGTAATATATAGTGTGCCAAGTCAATTAAATCCTTAATTGTCTGTTTTTAAGAAAAACAGATGGTGGGTCAAATTTTATTCACTTTCAACAATTTTAGGTCCCACACCTATTGGTGATATGCTCATATTATCCAGCAGGGAGTTGAAAGAAGATTGTCAATGCCTTTCTCAAACTGTTTGCTTTTCCTCCCCACTTCTACCCTTTTTTTAAGGAGGATTTAAAACTGGTTTTATTTTGTAGATTTTTCTACAAGTATCATGGTTGTTTTGGTTTTTTTTTCCTGTTTATCTATCCAAAATGTGGCTATAGGTTAGAAATAATCATATAAAGATGTAGAGTAGTGATTGGAAGTTTGCTAGTTTTGATCTCTTCAACCAGTTATTAAGGATTATAAAATTAATTTGCTTTGACATGGCCTTATTACTCAGCTGACTGGTCCTAGAAATGTTTTCCCCATGATTTCTATAGTTTATTTAGTTCTTTTGAGTGTCTTTTGCAATATTCTAACAATGGCTATATGTAGGATATCTGACTAGACATGAGAACCATAATTAAAATAATTTGTGGTGTGTTCTCAAATTTTTAAGTTTTGTTCTCTCTGTTCTCTAAGTAGTAACTAGTTATTACCTTCCATGCCAGGACAGCATAGTCTTAGAATAGAATCATCAAGGTTGGAAGAGACATTCAAGATCATCCAATCCAACTGTTCATTCAGCACTACCACTGCAAATCCTAAACCAACAAACCAGATCATCCAGTGCCAGATCTAGATGCCTCTTAAACACCTCCAGGGTTGGTGACTCCACCACCTCCATGGGAAACTTATTCCAATGCCTGACAACCCTAACAGGGAAATTTTTTATTCTAGTAATTCTAATGTGAATCTAGAGATTCTAATGTGAATCTCCCCTGTCTCAACTTCAGACCAGTTCCTTTGGTCCTGTCACTACATGGCAGAAGAGACCATCCCCCACCTTGCTACACCCTCCTTTCAGGTATTTGTAGAGAGCAATGAGGTCCCCCCTGAGCAATCTCTTCTTGAGATTAAACAAACCCAGCTCCCTCACCCATTCCTGCTAAGACACATTTCCTAGACCTACACGAGCCCTGTTGCCTTTTTTCTGGACACACTCCAGCACCCCACTGTCCTTTTTAAAGTGAGTGGCGCAGAACTGAATGCAGTACTTGAGGTGAGGCCTCACCAATGCTGAGTACAGTTGTTCCTACGGATGCCATCTTTTTACATAGGTATGTCTGCTTTTAATTTCCTTGTCATGACTCCATGACTGTCACAAATGTTAATGTTCTGACCTTGAAATTGCTGGAATGATGTAGAGATATGTCACACTTTTTTCTTCCCCCCGATCCTTATTGTGGGTCCAAATTATTTTTCTGTATGTGGTAGCTCAAAAATTAGGCACACGGTTTTCATTTAGTTTTTGTTTTGAAAAATGCATGAGCCATGATTTTGCAGTTCTAGCAAATGAAGAAGGTTTGCAGGCTGCGTAATTTCCGAAGTACCTCACATGTCCTTCTTAGAAAGTGATCTACTTACTCTACTCTAACTTCCATGGAAACATGGAGAAGTCAAAAACTGTGGTGGCTCTCTGACAGGTCTTAGTCAGGGTAACAGTCTTGTCTTCCAACCTTAATGGCAAAATTGGGGTTCTCTGAAAAAAAAAATAACTGTATACTGCCTATCATTGAAAAGCAACAGTTACTTTATTATTAGTCAGTCTGTGTTCAAAAGGTGGTCCATGAAGAGAGGTTCTGTCCTTTTGCAGTAAACATTTTATACATGACTGAAGAGATTGTGTATACTACATTATGTACATGAGTAAATATCACGTTCATTTTAAAAATCGCAACAGCACAAGTTAAAGTTACAATAAATATTCTCGCAGTAGTTTTGGTATCTACTTTCTCCCCATAAACAATTGTTATGATCCAATTAGTGAGAGATGCCTCTGCCCAAATTAAAGTTCTAATGAGACCATATGCCAAAGTCAAAAATGCAGAAGAATACCACTCATGGATCCAGCAGCATCCCATTGGCCCTTCTTCACCCTGGGCTTCTCGGTGGTGGGATTCCCAGAGTTGTTCTTCTGGGGGTACCACCTTGATACAGTCCAAGTTCCAGGCATCCACGGGGTGCAGATGCTGCTCCCATAACTTAGGTCAATATATGTACCCTGAGATCAGCTCACTTGGTGCTAATAATGCCAGTGTTGTGAATTCAATCCCTGTATGTGCCCTTCACTTAAGAGTTGGACCCAATGATCCTTGTGGCCTCTTTCAATTCAGAATATTCTGTCATTCTCTGTATGAGCAGTTACTTTCTTTCCCACAGTTTGCCACAGTGGGAATTTTTGCCTGGATGCATTAACCAGGATGCGCCAACCAGATTGTACCTCCGTCAGGCCTAGAATCAGCACCTCACGTTGCAAATTCCTCCCTTCTGTGCTTATCACAAGTTCACGCTGTGGTGGTTTATGGCAAGCTCCTTCTGTGGCCTTCACAGTGTTTTGAGAGGGGTAACTTGTGCTCTTTAAGTCCTTATAACCATTAATAGGAGTAATATCTTAATTGGTAATATCCTGCCACATAACAAAATTATAACTACAAAATCTAAGCAGACCTTATCTGAAGGTTTTTTCTCAGATCTTTATAATCTTTAATACTTAGTTTTGATAAAAATATTGGAATGGTCTTCACCATAAAAAAGCATATGGAAACCCCCAAAACTGATTTTATCTGAATGTTGTCCCATTGCAGGCCTTAACTACATGAGTGACTAATATCTAACATAAGCATATACAAACCCAATTGAATAACAATGTTTTGAAAGCAAGACCATTTCTTCATTAGATACTGTCACAAAAGAAATCAGCTTTTAAATGTGAGATTGGCTGTGTACTCCTTCTCTTAAAATTTTGACATTTTAGATTTGTTTCTGATATAGAATTATCTCTTTCATTATTTAAAAAAAAACCCAACCTATTTCTGTTGAGAAAATTAAGCTCAAATGTAATTGTTATTTTAAATTCTGGGTCCATAATTACAGCTTTGAGGTATTTGAAGTGACCTCTTCATTTCAGTAAAGAGCTAACTCATACCCCATACTATTTTATAAATCAGAGTTGCTTCTGTAGAAAGAAAAGCATGGAACAGAAACCTGTTTAGTCTCTCAAGACTTTTATATTATTTTGACATCTGAATGGGTGGTGTTTGAGAGTTTCACCAGCACAGGTCCGAGTGATCCTTTTCCACTGTGCTAGAATTAGGTTTTCTCCACAACCTGTTTACCATTAGACCTCTGGTCTAGTCTGTGCTGCAGTAGTTCATTTTCAAAAACTACTAGTGAAACATAGTATGATAGAAGTGAAAAGTTTATCTAAACAATATGGGATGTTTCTGTCTTTAGCTTAACCTACCCATGGAGTGGATTGAATTCAAAAACTGCAGGATGGATTTTATAGAAAGTAGTCTTTTTGCAAAATTGATTTTTCAAAAATTAAGAAATGTCAGTATGTAAGTTACTCATGAAAGCATAATTCAGCCTCTGTGCACAAATTCATTAGCATAGTCTTTAATTACACAGCCACACAAGTATTTCCCTTAGACTCCCTGCCTCCTTCATTGCATTGGATGAATGGTGTCTTGAGTATGTGGCACTTGTTTAATATTTTTAAGTTCATCATTCAAGTGTTGCCCTTTGCCTTATTTACTGCACACTCTTTTGAAGCCTGAAATAAGTACACAATTATTCTCTATCAGTTTTAACATATATGTGACCTTATTTTCTAATCATAACAAAGATTGTATAACTTTCTTCTCCCCTTCAAGAGAGAAAAAAAAATCATTATTATCCTAGTGTTATACATGGAGAAAATGGGATAAGAATAAATCAGAATTAGTGGAAAAACTACTGTTACAACTTCTTATTTCATGATGCACAACTCAGGCTTTATTGCTGCTAACCAGACTGCAATATTAGGTGATGCCTTTAATCTCTCATGTACTTTCCTGATATTTTTATTGCTCAGGCACTAGGATCTCAACCTAGACACTCCCACTCCAAAAATTAAATTCACATGGGAGATGGCCAAATGTTAAAATTGTGGTTTTTCATTCTCTCCAGGCTTATACATTAATTGTTATCATCCATTTAATGGTTTTAACATTTATATCGCATCACAGCCTCCAACTTTTTAGATTCTTTTCATCACATTTTTAACTGCAACAGTGTGCTCTTGTCTCCAGGTGTCTGGAATGACAATTTAATAGTTACTTTCTCTTCTCTGTAGACAATATCTCAAAAATTAACACCTCAGGCTGATTTAAAAACATAGTCCAACTTTTTGAACAAGAGTGACCGACATAAATAAAACTGTATTCATTCATAAAACTAGTATTTAAGCAACTGCTATAAATAAATTTACTCAATCAACATTTTCCCTACAACAGTCCTTTCTGACTTTTTTTGTTATGCAGATTTAATACCTATTTCTCAATATACTGATCTGCCTGCTGAGCAGGAACCCTTAGGGCCAAAGGAGTTCTGCTTTCTTTGTATTGCAGGTATCTGTTTGTTTGCCATATGCTTATTTCTCAGACCAAGCTTATAGTTACAATCAAGGAGAAACACATTGTCCTAACCTGATAGCTCCTCCCAATTTAGTTGTCGTTCAGGTGTTTTTCAATAACTCCCAGAACAATCTTCTCCATAGTTTTACCAGTCACCAAAGTGAGACTGACAGTAGTTTTCAGGGTTGTCTTTCTTGCCTTTCTTGAAAATTGGGATGCATTAGCCACCTCCCAGTCAACTGGGACCTCTCCAGATTCCTAAGAAGATTGATAAATCACTTAGAGAGGTTTCCCCGTGACATCAGTAATTTCTTTGAGCGTTCTCAGATGAATACTACCAGGCCCCAGAGACTTATGCGGATCCAGCTGGAGCAGCAGATCCCATGCAAGTTTGGAGTTTCCTGGGAGTTAATCATACTCACAGTCATGTCCCTCCAGCTCAGGGCAATGGGAAACCCATAGCCCATAATCAGTGTTTAAGGCTGAAGCAAATAAAACATTAAACATCCCTGCCTTGTCTAAGTCCCTATTTTTCAGGTGACCATCCTCATGCTGCAACAGGATGATGTTAATTTTGCATTGCCTTTTGCTGTCAATGCATTTAAAAAAGCTCTTTTAACTATCTCACATAGTTCTGACCAGCTTCAACTTTAATTGAGCTTTGGCCACATGAATTTTCTCCCTGCAGTGGCGAGTAGCCTCTCTGTATTTCTCCTGTGTCACCTGACCTTGCTGACTTTTCAACCAAGTCAGCCCTCTGCCTTGCCCACTTGACATTTTGGAATTGCCTGCTCTGGTGCATTAAGGAGGTGGCATTTCAAAAGTGACCAGCACTGATGAATCTCAGCAGCTTCAAAAGCATCTGCTCTTATGTCAAGAGGTGAAGTTTTCCTGACAGTTTTCCTCCTGTCACCAGAGATTATAAACCCAACTGCTTTACTGTTGCCATAGCCAATATGCTCATCAATCACTACTTCACCCATGAATCTGTTATGATCCCACTTCTGACTCCAAAATAATGTTAGGATACGATTGTTAAGAGATGCCTCTGCCCGAGTTAAGGTACAGACAAGACCAAAGTCAATAGTGAGATTTTATTTAACAGTAAATGTGAGGTAGCAAGACAGATAGGAAGAGAAGAAAGGAAGCAGGGAGAGGGGGAAATGGAGGGGTAGGGAGACGGGAAGGGGAGTGGAGGACAGAGTTGGGGGTAAGAGGAGGAGGAAAGAAGGGAGAGAGGAGAAAGAAGGGGAGACGAGAAGTAGAGAGTGTGTAAACAAAAGATATCACCACCACCTAGGTTCCTGCAGCATCCCATCAGCCCTTCTTCTTCTGGTCTTCTCAGTGGGGAGGCGGGGAGAGGCACTTTTATACAGACCAAGTCCCAGGTATCCACAGAGTGTAAATGCTTTTCCCACAGCTTGGACTGGCATGTGTATAAAGACTTGCATCCTTTATCACAGTTTGCCACAGTGGGAATTTTTGTCCAGACAGGTTACCCAGATCTGCCTCACCAGTCCTGGGATCTCCCTGTTGTTGCCATCTGTGCTTTTCCCACAGTCTGCACCTGGAATTTTGTCCTGTGTGCTAATTCCAAACCTTTACCTCTGTTACGTCTGGTATTAACACCTTCCTGTTTGCCATCTGTGCTTAAGTTCCTGTATGGGGCTTATCTTATGGAAACTTCCTTCTTTGGCAGTCCTTGAGACAGTTCATTGTGCTCTTTATTAACAAGCAACAAATCAAAGAGAACACCTTTCCTAGTCATCTCCTTTAGCACCTGTACCAAGAAGTTATCAACCAGGTGTTCTAGGAATCCTCTGGACCTGTTTCTATCAGCTGTGTGGTATTCACAGTTAACATCTGGAGTGTTGAAGTCCCCATCTTCAGTTTGGTTGGAGAGACAGCCTTGATGCTGTACCCAGACCTCTCAGTAGCAGCCAAAACACTGGTGTGTCGTCAACATGTTCTAACTACCAATACAAAGCACAGCCCTATGACATCTGCTCTGGGGAAAGGTGACTCCATTCCAGCCAGACCCAATACACTTTACACTGATAATTTTTGGTGTAGAGAGTCTGTCTTGCACTGTTTTCTCCTGAGATTTTTCCATGTCAAAACAGGGATTAGCTTATTCTGCTGCACTAGGAAACAGCTTGTCCCCAAGTTACATTCTTAGACAATTCTCTTTGGAGTATGTGCACCAAAGTGATAGCTAAGAGAGGATTTAATTCCTTCCTAGAAGAGAAATATACAGGGAAAGGTTTCATTGTTCTGAAAAGCATGAGCTTGTAGGGGAAGCAAATAATTTTCTGATGTGTGTCTTACAGAATAAAAAACAAACCCTAATGCTGCTGCTGATTAATCACTGCAGGTGAAATTATGTAACTCTTTTTTTTTTTTTTTTTTTCCCTGGAAAAAGGAGTTTTGAAATGCTCTATAGTTTGGTAGCACTTAGTGAATATTACAGAAGCCCAGCCTAAAGCTTGCTTGCCAACCTTTGTATTATTTTAGGATAAAGTATGACTATGTTTATTTTACCTTGCGATGTGGGCATCTGCATAAATATTTTATCCAGACATGCACACCTTTAATTTTAGCTTTGTATTAGCATTCTATTACTCTTTTACCTAAGGTTGCTATGCTGACCTTCAGCAGCCTAACTCCATAGTAACTTAAGTTCCAAGGTTGGACAGAAATATTATTCACCTTTATTAATCATTAAGTACATTTAAAAAATAATTTCTAACTTAAAAATATTTCTTGACTTACTAATTTTTCCTAGTGGAGGAAGAAATTCCTGCGTGTAATTTAGCAAGAAGCCTATGACACTATAGAACACCAAGTTGTAGTGAATGTCTTTCAAGACATTTTCTCCGAGTTTTTGTTTTGTAAGTTTTCTTTCCAATGTCTTGTGAGGTTTTCAGTCTCTGCAGTAGCTTGAGAGTAGCATAGTGACATTTTGCTGGAACAACTCTTATTTTCAGGAAACTGTCCAGTACTAGGGAGGTGATCTTTGAGTCATTGTTAACTAAGGGTTCTTTTGAATATAATGCTTGGAAGAGTGGAACTATAGCATAGCAGATGAGGTAGTGACAGAAATACTACTTACCATTTATGGCAGGGCAATAATCAAGTGTTTCATGATAAAATTTTCCTACAATGCCAGTTAACAGCTTTCCCTAAATATGATAGTGTAAAGGAACAAATTGTAAAGGCAGTGCAGGCTCTAGGTCTTGCGTGAGATCGGAAACTAAACAGCAATTTTTATCAGCTTCAGGTTGAACATCTAGTTCTGACAATGAGGGTAATTGCTGCATAATTGCCGTTTTTTTCTAAGAGTCTGTTGATTTGCTGAGGCCCAGGTGTATTATATTTGCTGGCATATCACTTGGAATAATAAATCTATAATTATCTCCAGCTACTTTGTGAGGAAAACTCATGCTGTACTTGTAGTGTTACAGCAGAAGTGGCCCAAGGTGTTTGAGATTGTTAGGCTACCTTGTAAGGAAGTCATGCTCTTTCCCTTGAATCAGAAACAAGAAGCTATAGTTGCTTTCTTGACTCTACTTGTAATATTTATCACTACTTCGAAATCATTGAAGCTTCTGAGAAAGATAACTGATTTCTAAGTGCTATTTAGCTTCACTTTTTTCACTTAATCTTCTGTATTATATTTTTATAAGTAAACAAAAATGGTGATAGGTAGCCTAAAGTAATCTTTATGGCCAGCAGGCTATTCACGTTGTCATTTGCTTGAATCCTTTTAAATCGGCTATCAAGTGACATATGCACAATTTGAATAAAAGTTATTGCTTCTTCAAGTGCTTTCACGTAATTCCTTTAAATACAAGATTTTTATAGTATCATAGAATGGTTTGTCTTGGAAGGGACCTTAAAGATCATTTAGTGCCAACCCTTCCACTAAAAGCAGGAATGCCACTCACTAGATCAGCTTTCTCAGGGCACCATTCAACATGTCCTTGATCCCTTCCAGGGATGGGGCATCCACAACTTCTCTGGGCAACCTGTTCCAGTGACTCACATTATAGAATTTCTTCCTAATGTCTGATCTAAATCTCTCCTCTTTCAGTCTGAGGCTATTTCTCCTTGTCCTCTCAGTACATGCCCTTGTAAAAAGTCCCTCTTCAACTTCCATGTAGCCCTTTTAGGCACTGGAAGGCTGCTGTAAAGTCCCCCTGAAACCTTCTCTAGGAAAAACAACCCTAACTTTCTCATCCTGTCTTCATAGAAGAGGTGTTCCATCTCTCTGATCATCTTAGTGGCCCTCCTCTGGACTCGCACCAACAGGTTCATTCCTGTGCTGAGAACCCCAGAGATGCATACAGCACTCCAGTGGGGGTCTTACAAGAGTAGAGTAGAGGGGCAGAATCACCTTCCTTGACCTGCTGATCACATTCCTTGTGATGCAGCCCAGGATACAGTTGGCTTTCTGGGTTGCGAGAGCACTTTGCTGGTTATGTTGAGCTTTCTGTTAACAAACACCCCCAAGTCATCCTCAGACCTGCTCTAAATACATTCTGTGCCCAGCCTGTATTTGTGCTTTGGGTTATCCTGATCCAGGTGCAAGACCTTGCACTTGGCCTTGTTGAACTCCATGAGGTTCACACAGGCTCAACTCTCAAGACTGTTAAGTCCCACTGAATAACATCTCTTCTCCCCAGCGTGTCAACTGCACCACACAGCTTGGTGTTGGCAAACTTTGCTGCAGATGCCCTCATTCCTTCTGTCCATGTCATATTAAGAGCCGGTCTCAATAACCGACCCTGGGGAACAGCACTCACACCTGATAATCAGCACTACTGTGCAGCACTAAGGCAGATAAAAAGCTGTGTCTAGTAAGCAAAATGAAGTACTGTGTGCAGGGATTTGTGCCACAGGACAGTAAGCTATTTTTTGTAGTACAAGTTTTCTTGTAACTTACATGTGATGCTGTACTTCAATAAACATCATACATCTATAAGATTCCTGAAGAATATTTCCTGAATTATATGAACTGTATTTTCTCTTTTCTCATCAGATTTAATGGAAATGCCATTAATACAGACTACGAAAAATGAGGTCTGTGCATTAGACCTAAGACAAAGACATGGTATTGTGTATAAAGGCAAATTAAAAGGTTAATGAACTATTATAATTGAATATGTTTTGAATCAGCCTGAATCAGTCCTTTTGTTTTCTGTGATCCTAGTTTATCTTATACTTCTGTTTCAATAAATAACATTACTACTTATATTCCAAGTTGTATAAGCTATATAAGTAAGGTTCAGTACAGCAAGGGGGTGGACATGAGAAGGAGGAAACAACAGGAAGAAGAAATGAGGTGCTCGTATATTTTTTTAGGTAGTTGTGTTCACTGTCCTGTAGTTGATCTAAAATTTATATTTTAGAAAAACATTAAACCGTCCATTAAGTATCTTTATAATTTAGAAGCCACACTTTCAGTTTCAGTCATTATTTATTTTTATCTTTAAAAATTTGATATTAAATTGGATGTACGTGCAATTTGGAATGGTACGCTTTTCTCTCATGCTCTTTAGATATTTCTTAGTCTTCTCTTAACATGCAAATACTCACTTAAAGCATGCAACTTATAGACACATTTATTTCAATACATGGACTGGAAAAGTTATTCTTATCATCACATTGACATTTTTCCAATATTTTAATATTACAGCTTAGACACAGAGTCATAGTAATGAGCTTCCTGGTGTAGTGGGGAAGTTCCTTTCTAAATTTTACTTATTCTTCTCCCATCTGTATATAAATAAACTCTTTTCTCTAATTTGTATATTTTAACCAAAATAGAAACAGTAAAACATATTATTGGCAAAACCGATTCATTACTTTGAGGTTGAATGGTCATTTCCTAAGACAAGAACTAATTTATTGTTTGCCGTTTAGAAACTCTGAACCTTAACTGGTTTTTGGGCTGAAATTATCTGTACTCAGTAGCTATCTCACTTGAAATGCTTATGGGCAAATCCAAGCAAAACACTTAGTAGCTTTAAAGACCATGATTTCAGGAAAATGGATTCCGTTGCAGCCAGTAAAAAAAAAAAAAAAAAAAAAAAAAAAAAATTAAAAAAAACCAACCTTTTTGATAAGTTCTAACTTTCTTGAACATTGAATCAGTGACCTGAAATTTGGCAAGGGGAAATCTAACCACATTCAGTTTGTAAAATTCTGATTTGCATAGGCTTACTCACTTGTTTAAGAGGATTTATCTTACAGAAACTGAAATCCCCAAGAGCTTATTCCGAGCTGCAGTCTTATCAGAGCTCCTAGCAACATCTCCCTCTCTTATTATTAGTTTCTTTTTTGGGGGTAAGGGGTGTGAAAGCACTCAATTTCTAACTTGGAAACTCAACAACCAGGTTTGGATAAAATTTACAGGCATCTCTGTGCTAGATAGCCTTGTCTGACTGCAATAGGTCTACAAGGCTGCTCCTACTCCCCCTCCTCAACAGAACAGGAGAAGAAACAAAGATGAAAAAAACTCAAGGGTTGAGAGGAGAATGGGAAAAAACTTACTAGTTACTGTCACAGACAAACTCAGCTAAAGGAAGTTTAATTTGATTTATTGCCAAATAAAAACAAAGTAGAAGAGTGCAAAGTGAAAACAAACCTAAAAAATTTCCTCCACCTCCTCTTTTTCCCAGACTCCATTCCTTTATTCCCATCTCTTCTTTTCCTTCACCCAAGCAGTAAGGGTGGATCAGGAATGGGGAATGGGGACTGCGGTCAGTTCATAACACTTGGTCTCTGCTACTCCTTCCTCCTCATGCTCTTCCCCTGCTTCATTGTGGGGTCCTTCCCATCATCTGCAGTTCTTTTAAAGCATGTGTTCTTTCCACTGGGTGTGGTCCTTCAGGAATGGACTGCTCCACTAGTTGCAGATCCTTTCAGGGCTTATCCACTTGCTGCAATGTGGGGTCATCCACAGGCTCCAGCAGAGACCACCATGTGCTGCAGACAGACAACCTGCTTCCCTGTGGTCATGACCTGTAGGGGAATCTCTGCTCTGATGCCTGGAGCACCTCTTCCCGTCCTTCTCTGACCTTTGTGTTTGCAGGGCTGTTTATTACCTACTTTTATTGATCCTCTGCCACAGTTGCTCTGTAGCATTTTTTTACTCTTTCTTAAATATGTTATCACAAAGGCACCACTACCATTTCTGTTGGGTTCAACTTTGACCAGAAGTAGGTCCTTCTTAGAGCTGGCTCTGTCCAACATGCGAGTGGCCTCTTCTCACAGAGGTCACTTCTGCAGACCCCTGACTACCAAAACCTTACTGTCTAAACCCAGTAAAAACTCAATAAATGACTTTTGTTGGAGCAAACCCTGCTTTGTGTTCATAGAGTTGATTTGGGAACAGCTTTGTGTGTGTGTTTTTTGGCAGAGAACAGTATTCTGCCTTTTGGGATTGGGGTTTTTTGTGGGTTTGGTTTTAGTCTGTTGTAGCTTCCTTTTGGAAGGGTATAGTTCCCTTGTCTCAGAAGGGAATGACTGATCCAACTAGAAAGAAGCAGGTTGAAGGATCATGGGACCAGAAGCTTGGGAAAGAAAACAAGCCATATAAGTAAGTCTTGGTAACTGTTTATCTAGAGACTTTCCTTTTTGCTCTGTTCTGTGACCTTCTGAAAAAGGCAAAAGCAAGGTGGAACTAACAGTCTTACATCCCTACTAGATGTTTAGCTCAGCAAAACTGAAAAAGTTTAAATGACTATAAAGTTGCAATCAAATTAAAATCTCGGTGGTGTTGTATAGTCACATGTACATTAAGATTATGATGCAGGGAACCATTATTCAAGGTATCAGAGGACAAAGTTACTGATTGCCATTAAAGAAGAATTGCAGAGCTGGTGCAGGTTGCCTTGATCAACAGATTTGAAAGGTTCTACAGATAATATACCATTTGCAAATAGATTCACTGTTGTCACAGACCAACTCTGTATGTGTCAACAGATACATTCTCCATTATAGCTTCAACAGTCTTGGGTTTGGACTTCTATCTGCACACATTTACCATTAAAGATGAAAAATAAGAGCACTATTCATAGCAAAAGGATCAAAATTCTCTGTACAATGCTGACTCCCATAGTGCCAGAAAAAAAATCCCCTGAATTAGTTCATTTTCATTTATATGTTCTTCAAAAGCAAACTGACAGTTGGAGATGAAGATATTTAGTCCAGTGAAGCATTTTATTTTCCTAAAGATTTTTTAAAGAGGAGTGAAAGGCCTTAGTCAAATCATCAATGACCCAAATGAGATTCCTGTTACTCCTCATATTATTAAAATAGTATATTGCATGTTCTTATTATAACCTAGAATATTTTGTAAACATCAAAGGGCTACATTCTCTACAGCTCAGTTTCTTTATGATGATTAACAACATGCTTACATTTTATTTAGTCTATGGAAGGAAACCATTCTTATTTTAAAATGAGAAAAGCCCCACCACTTAAATAAAGATGATTCAGGAACAGAAATTATATAATTTATGTAACTGGTAATAAATGAATTTTAGGCTTAGTGCTACCTTGAAAATTATTTCAGACATTTCTGCATATGGTGATTACCCATTCACATTGTTTTTCCCTTTTAACAGGCCAGGCAGTAACCGCTGGTCTGAGGTGTATTCACATTGAAGCTGTTCATGTAAAGGATTGCAGACTTAGATAAAATTCCTTAGTTTTATTTTCCATTTATTTTTCCTTGAGAGTGCCTAGTATCTGTAGTTCCATGAAGAAAGCTAGCAGTGTAGTTGTCTGCCATTAAAAGTTGTATTAAGGGAGAGCTGCTGAAATCCATAGACGTTTTCTCTCTTTAACAAAACTATTTTTGAGGCTTAAATATGTAATATAGCACTTTAGAATGTAAAATTGTATTTTAATCTTTAAATTAAAAAAGTTACATGAAACTTCCTTCAAATTATTCAGTGATCCATCTTTGGTCCAGCTACAGTCAAGTACATTAAGGAAAAGTCATCCCAAATTAGTTAACTACGCCCCAGTGTAGTTGCTCCAGGTTGAAGTAGCTGTGTTAATGAAAGCAAATGTAGCCTGCCTCTTTCCAACCCATTGTCTAGATTTTTGATAGAGGGAAATTAGCTGAAGAAGAAAGGTGTAATTGATTAAAAGCTATAGTGTTTGGGAAGCAAAGGGGATTGAATAGGCAAAGAGGAATGTAAAGATATATATACACACTGCAGTTTCAGAAGAACACAATGTCTCTCCTGACATGCATCTTGGCATCAAAGTTATACTGAAACAATGCAAGTATTACTTCAATATGTCTGAAGGAGAAAGGCCATACTGACAGGATTTGGGACAATAAAGTTATGAAGGCAACAGAAATCTCTTGAGGCAGCATAGATGGAATACAAACATTGTTGCTAATTCTCACAACTTTAACTATAAAAAATTTTTTAAGTGATAAAATACCAGCTGTTTTTGCAAGAAAATCTGGAATTAACAAGATATGTGATTTAGCAATATTTCACCAGAAATTTGAGAAACACACTAGTTTTTGTGAATTTTTATATGAATGAGCTATTAAATTGGTGCTATTAAATTGTGCTATTAAATTGTTTGTGTGGATAGCATTCTACATAACAGTTCATTTTCTAGACCTAAATTAAGAGAGTTAATTTATTTTATTGGAGGTGTGGTTATTATTTAAAACCTCAGAGGGGTCATTCATTAGCTGGGCCAGCTTATTGCTGGCTGAGTAGTAAATAACACAACTTTAGATATGGAACACAGTCCTGAATGGGAAGAGAAGGAATATGTATATCCATAAAGTCTATAAGTACCTAAAATACGTAACGGAACATAATTATGAAATATTTTATGCTAGTAGTAGAAAACTTCAGATAAATTATGTAATAAATATCATGTTGATATAACTGATGTCCCTCTGCAAAATCTGTTTTCATGGAAAATGGCTGTAACTTGATTTCTTTGTGATATACATAAAATATTACTTCTAATGGTGTCTGCCATTGTTTTCTTACTTCATTCTCAGAGGAACCTCATCTGACTTTCCCTTGAGTGTTGTTAGACAAATTATCCTCCTTTAATTAATTATCCCCCTTTTTTTCTTTGTGAAATGTTCACATTCTGGCTCATCAATTTATATGATCAGGAAATGAGAAGTACCCTGGCACTTGGCACAATTCAGCAAGGGTGAAGAAGGTAATCACCGCCTACATAGTAGGGAAAGAGCAACTCTTCTTTTACAGATTTTTTTCTCCCGATAGAATTTGGGCGGACTAGAACTGACTCTACACCCTTGAATGGCTGTTCTGTATAACACATAATAGACTAAACATCTCATGAATTCATATAGGGAAAAGGCTACATGCTTAAATCCTCCTCCTCATCTCCTTTCCTCCCTTTGCATATCTGTTTCTTCTGTAATGGGACCCAGGAGCACAGAGAAGGTGCTGCAACTCTGTAATTGGTCTCTCTCTCACCTGGAGCAGTCAGGCACAGCTGGAGTTTTCTCATCATTTGGCTACAGGCATTGTTCCATCCTGTTTGTATTTAAAAATATGCAAGATTCATTCCCTATCCTCATGCTTGCCAACTGCTAAAAAAATAGCCACACTACTCTTTAGATGAGATTCTTTCCTATCTTTTAGGCAAACAAGGAAGAAAAAAAGAAAATTAATATAAAATAAATATAAAACCTATTGTGGTCACAATTGAGGGAGAGAAAATCACACTAGTTTTTCTGGGTAAAAATAGTGGTTAAGGTGAACAATTTATTTTATATATCTGGATTTCCAAAGACATGGAATCTGTAGATAAAAATCTGATCATTAGAAGGAGGTAAGGGTATTGATAACCTTTAAAATATAACTGAATATCACATGGCAATAGACACTTTGTTCTCTCACAAATGAACTTCCGTCCTTTGTTTATAAAAATACTCACACTTTAACAGTAATAGGTAATAGACAAAACTATCTCTTTTATTTGAAGATACATACAAATATTATAATATTCAGGAGAAGGTATCATCTGTTAGGTGATTCAAATTTTTGTTTGTTTACTGATCACAGCAATACCTAAACCCTATTACAAATAACTGTAAACAATCTCCAATCTGTTGCCATGTAAATTGGTAAGCATAGGCTAAGACTGCTGAAACTGGTCCAAAACTGTTTGTCTGCTATGTATCTTTAAGATTATATGTTTTGAGTGTACATACTGTGAAGGCATATGGCATAATTTACATTATTCATCATTCTTATTTACACTGAGAAATATATATGTTTTTGATTCAGAAGTTATTAATTTTTATTTTCCTGTTTTCTGCTTTTTCAGTGCTTTTCTCCTCAATATATAAGTTTGAATTTTCAAAAAAAGATAGATGATGTGGCGGATTGACTCCGGCTGAATGTCAGGTGCCTACCAAAGTGGCTCTACCACTCCACTCCTCAGCAGGACAGGGGAGATGAAATATAACAAAAAGCTTATGGGTCATGATAAGGGCAGGTTATCAGTTACCATCACATGCATCACAGTCTTGACTTGGGGAAATTAATTTAATTTGCTTCCAATCAAAATCAGCGTAGGATAATGAGAAATAAAGAACTAAGTCTTTAAACACTTTCCCCCCACTCCTCCCTTCTTCTTGGGCTTAACTTTATCCCTCCTCCCTCTCAGTGGCACCGAGGGACAGTCAGTTCATCACACGTCTCTCTTGTTGCTTCCTTCTCATGGGGAAGGACTCCTCACACTTCTCCTCTGCTCCAGCATGGAGTCTCTCCCATGGGAGGCAGTTTTCCACAAACTTCTCCAGCATGGGTTCTTCCTACAGGCTGCAGTTCTTTGGAGTGCACTCTACCATGGGTCCCTTTCAGGTCCTCCAGCACAGGTCTGAAGGGTCATAAATGCTGTCAGCAAACCTGCTCCAGCACAGGCTCCTCTCTCCATGGCCCCACAGGTTCTGCCAGGAACCTGCTCCAGCATAGGCCTCCAGCACCGGATCACAGCCTCCTTTGGGCATCCACCTGCTGCAGGTGTGGGTCCTCCAGGGGCTGCAGGTGGATCTCTGCTCTACCGTGGACCTCCGTGGACTTCATGGGCACAGCTGCCTCTCCATGCTCTTCACCACAGAGTGTGGGGTGGGCAGGGTGTGAATCCCTTCTGTGGTGTCTGAAGCACCTTTTCTCCTTCCTCTCTGACCCTGGTGAGGCAGAGCATTTTCTCTCATATTCTTCTCTCTGAAGCTGCTCTATTTTGAGCAATTTTTTCCCCATTCTTAAATACATTATCCCAGAGGTGCTACCACTGCGGCTGATGGGCTCATCCTTGGCAAGCAGCAGGTCTGTCTTGGAGTCAGCTGGCATTGGTTCTGTCAGACATGGAGAAAGCTTCCAGCAGCTTCTCACAGAATCCACCCCTGTGGCCCCTCCATTATCAAAACTTTGCAACACAAACCTATAGATGATTATACTAATACTGGTTCCTCGGTCTTTGCAAGCAAGTTACACAATTGCCTCCCTCACTGGAGATATTCAAGAACTGTGTGGACGCAACCCTGTGCAATGTGGTCTGGGATGACCCTGCCTGAGCAGGGAGGTTGCACCAGATGACTCACTGTGTTCCCTTCTAGCCTTACCTATTCTGTGATTCTGTGAAATATATGATGGTATATTTTTCTAACTTTTTGAATAAGAAAATCCTGCATTGGTAACATTAGCACAGCAATTTCACAACTAAGTTAGATATATGTATGCAGTAATGTGTATATGAATTGTACATACCATGGCGTTTCAAAGTGGTATTACATAGATTTTTATGCATTATCTTGCAAAATCTCTGTGTCAATATATGGTGGTGACTGCTTGTAGCTTTTGCGTAAAAAAAATCAAATATCAAACAGCAATCTTTGTCCTTTTTGAATCTCATACTTGAACTGTTTCTTTTCACATACTGGTATTTAGTTCATCCAGTACTCTTTGTTTCAAGAAATACTATGTAATGAATTCAAATGCTCTTTTACTAATGACTAAACAAATCTAGTTATGTATCATATTTCCTTTGATACGGTCAGTAAAACAAACAATGGACATTAATCTGAAATGTTGTTAACGTAAAGAGTGATTGGTCTTTGCCTGGTGTTTCCCTGAAGGACTACAGATTTTCAATCTCTGCTGAAGTGATAACAAGTCTTCAGTATTGTACTTTTCCAGTGTGCATCAGTGATCTCTTTTCTTTCAAAATTGTTTTCCTTATAAGAATCACATTCTTATCTTTTATTTACCCCTGAGTTACAGGAAGGGAAAGATAGACAAGTTACCTCTTCGAACCCTAACTCCAATGCGATTCTGTCAAAATGCATTTGTGTAGTAAGTGACCAATTCTTTTGCCCAAGGCCCCCTTTAGTCACCTCGAAGATGGGCCTGACTTTCACAAAGAGAAAGGGTAAGAGAAAAAGAACATTCCTACCTTGCTATCCCTGTACTAGGGGCTACTGTAGCCTGGGGCTCTCCCTTCAGTACATCACTGATTAGAAACCTGCCAAATCTTTCAGTGAGATATACAAAAGTAGTGTAAGGATAATTTTAAATGAAAGGAGATGGTTATCTTAATTTTCTCTATATTATGCTTTCAGTTTTCCCTTACCCTGATATGTTTTCTAGATATTTCTTGTTAGAAAATACTTTGGCAATTATTAACTTAATTCACTGCTGTGCACCTGCAAACTGTACAGATTTATTTAGGATAATAGCTGTTTCCAAACTTAGTATCCTAAATAGTTTCAACAGGAGTTTATCTTTTCAAAAGATAGCTTTCAAACATCACCAGAAATTATGCCTCCTTTTACTGTTAATGTCCTTCTTTGTGAAATAATTTCTGAAAAGAAAATGGATTTTATTTTCTGTCTGAAAAACCTTAAAACACAAAAGAACATGCCTGATTCATTGTTAACACATTTAACAAATTTTATTTATGGTTAGAGGTCCTTTCCTCTTTTTATAAGGCTACAACGGAAATAAGGACTATTTAACAGAAATAATATTAGCATAAGGTGTTGTTTTTTTTCCTTAGGCACAAATAGCAATACTAATTTTTTGTCTCACAGTGGTAGTGATCACAGGAAAACAAATACACATCCTAGCCATCTCCTATTGTAGCTAACATGGAGTGCAAATCTCAAAAAGCAGAATAAATTGTAAAAGAGGGCACAAACCAATATGTAAAACTAAAAAGTAACCAAAATGTAAAATAAAATACAAAAATTAGCTTAACCAATGAATTTATTTTTGACTTTTCAAGGTAGCCTATATATATAATAAACTTATTCTAAATGCTTACACTTATATATTATAGAAATAGTGTTTCCACTAAAATATACTCAATAACAATTTCTGCTGTGAATTGCATCTTTTCTTTTTACATCTGCATTATATGAAAGAGAGCATTATAATTACTAATATTTTAGTCCAACAAATAAACTAAGCAGTGGACACTTACACACAGTTTTATTGATAGGCTTTCAAGTTATGTTCCAGGAGAATAGCCCATATGACTTCTATTTCTCTTCACTATTTGGTGCCTCAGACTGAAATTTCCAATTTTATAGTTGTGAGGTTTTTTTAAGTTTTAATTATGGCATTAATAATTAAGCTGTCCGAAAATTTACTGTTTTTCTGTTAATCTTAAAAAAACCAGTAAATTATTTCTATTTATCATGAATGAATTATTTATAATGAGGGACTACTATGACTTTATCAAGAAGAGAGGCTCTGTCAGGCTCTGAACCTAACTGCTTAGGAATTTTTGAAACAAATATGTAGCGCAGGGAAGCTGAAACACAATTGGTATAACTAGCAGTAAAAAAATGTGAATATAATTTACTCCTTACTGAACTAAAATAAATATGAATTCAAATAAATAACAATACACATTCCTAAAATCAAGTTTTTTAAAATGTGATTATCTGACAAAAGCCCAGGAAGCAGCTTGGGTTTTTCCTGTCTGTTTTAAAGGAAGTTTATTGACATTCTCTAAAGAAATCGAAAAAGTATTTGTACTTCAATTAAAAAAAAAAACAAAACAAAACAACTAAACTAAAGAGCAACAAAACCCCAAACAAAACAAAAAAATCAAACCCTATCATTTCTGCTCCTTCGGAAAACTAAGTAGTGACAGAAATAGTCTGTTTCAAATTCAGGGGTGAACTGATGTTAATACAAAATTTAAAAAGTATATAAAAGTGTTGCAAGCAATGCATTCAGAAAAGTTTTAAAATAATGATGGAAATATTTGCTATAAATGTAAATGAATACAAATGGTATTTAGGGATGGTTTAATTCATTTAAATCCATTATTCATATAACATTTTGTTCAACTTGATTTTGTTTATGAAAGCAAATTCAGTATACGACTGTGGATGTAATCTTTCAAATGCGCCAATCACATAGGATATTTTTTTCCAGCTAGCTCCTGTAAATTATTTTACTCTGCCTAATAATTTTTTGAATGCAGAACCAGTTCCTTTAAGTCCTAATAGGGATAGTTTTGGTCAGCTATATATCTTGTCAAATTTGAGAAAAAAGCATGGAAACCCTTTCCCAGCTCCATCAGAATAGAAGCCCCAAAAGAGAGTAAATTGAAGTAGGTATAAATACATTTACTGTCTAGTATATATTGTTTGAGAAAACTACATTTAGTTACATGATGAAGTCACTTGTTGGAGAACTGGTTTATAGAATACATTTGTTTATAGAATATATTTGCTTTCCCAAATGAAATATGAAATTACTTAGACACTTAGAATAGTATTAATCTACCAGGACAACCTAGGAAAACTTTGTATTTCTTTGGCAGTTAAAAACTGAACAGTTCTGTACGTTTGACATCAACAGTCTCACAAAACTTGAAGACAGGAGAGTGAGTTTGTGTGCTCTTTGGGATAGCTTATGTTGTTTCTTCAGGACAGCTGTAACTTTTTTTTGAGGTCTGTGAGCTCAGGATAAGTTGAACCTGGTTTTATCCTTTTATAATAATGAATTATATCAACCCCTTCTTAGAACTGTTTGGAAAAAAATACAAATAAACCAATAAGAAGTGTTCGTGGGTTTTTGTGCTTTTTATTACATGGTTTTCTTTTGTTGTTTTTGATTTTTATTTAGCCAAACAGAATAATAAAGCCTTTCAAAACTCTGTGGAGTATTTTTTAAAATAATCTTCAACTCTTTTTCAGTTTCTTGTTAAAACGGAATGTTCTTTATTTGCTTCTTGTCACATTTTAACTGTATTTAGAACCTTAATATGTGAAAGCTTTGAGAAATCAAGTGTATGCTGCTGAAAATATTACCCTAGAAAAATTGTTTGAGTTAAAATCAAAACACTTGCTATTTTTTATTTATGTTTGGTTTTATTTTCCTTGTACTCAAACTATCATATATGGAAATGTGAAAAAAAAAAAAAAATAGCTGCAAGACCTTTAAAGAGAAATCCTCAAACTATGGTACAGGGATATTTGTTGCTGTCATAACATGTAATAAATTATTTTCTTTTAAGGTTTCTATCCTTTTTATAGTTAACATCTCTCATGAAAGAATTTTGTGGTATTTGGACTGGACAAGTTAAAAAAAAATTCTTCTGAACTTCTATTGCTTTTTTATCCTATTTCCTCTATTTCTAGATGATGAGTGTATTCATAAGTTTCTTATCTGGAGCACAATATTTTCTTTACAAGCTTCTAATCCATAACAAACTGCATCCAAGTGTGCTGAGAGAACTGGTGAACCTCCGTCCAAGGCCACTTTCCTATCATCTTTGGCAGTTTGTCAAACTTAGGAGAGATATACAAAGACTGGAAACAAGTTTTATGACCTTTAACAAAAGCCTGGCCTGTGCAAATTTCAATGCTTGAGGAAATCAGAGATCAGGTCTTCTTGGAAGCCATTTTCTGTCATGTGAAGAAAGTGATTGTGAACAGATAATTTATTAGGGGTAAACCACACCTGAACAAGCTGATTGCTCCTTTATAATAAGTTACTTGGTCATTGGAGAAGCGGACATCAGTGGATGTTGCCTACCTCAAACTTGCCAAAGCTTTTCACTTTGTCCACTCATCCAGAGTTGGATATGTGAACATAATGTCCTGACTTGAATGAAAGAATTTTGTCAGAGAGAACTGACTGGAACAAAAAAGCAAAACAAAACACCAAAAGAAAACCAATCAAAAAACAACCAACCAACCAAAAAAAACCCCTAGCAAAACAAAGAAAAAAAATCCAAACAAACATTCCTTCCCTACAAAATACCCCAACAGGTTGGATGGTAGGATAGAAGGTAGTAGCAAACTGGTCATACTGTACTGAAGGCTCGTTGATCCAGTTTTCAGACCCTGATTAACTGAAGTAGGTTCTGCAGAGGCCTGTGGAGGTGAACAGGGGCTGGAGAACTTGCCCACTTGTGATGAGAGCCTTAGGGAGTTGCAGAAGTAGGGTCCAATATCAGCCTGTCAGTATCTATGAGGAGGTTATTGAGAAGACAGAGGCAGATTCTTTACGTTGGTACAGGATGGAAGGCTGGTGGTACAATGGATGTAATTAGAACAAGCCTAGATATAAGGAAAGACTTCCGTTTACCATGCAGATGGTTAGTAAGTGGAACAGGTTTCTCAGAACAGTCTTCATCTTGGGAGGTTTTCAAGATGCAACTGGATATATCCCTGAGCAACCTGGTCTTAGCTCAGAGCTGAGTCTGCCGTGAACAGGAACCTAAAGACCTCCTGAGGTCCCATCCAGGAAGTCTCTGGTGGGGGATCAAGAAAGTCAGGGCACAGCTGGACCTGAACATGACTAGAGACATGAAAAATAACAAGTATTTATTTAGGTACATAGGACAACAAAGGAAGATGAAAGAAATTGTACCTGCAATAACAAGCAAAACAGAAGGTCTGGTTACAAGTAACAAGGAGAAGGCTGAAGGCTTTTTGCCTTGAGCTTCACTGGCAAGGGCTCTGGCCACATCACCCACCGCACAGAATGGGAATATGTATATATACACCTATGTATTTATGTCTAGCCTCCTTTTTACTTTGGGCAATTCTTTTGGTGCCACCACTCCCTTATTTGCTGTATTGTTGATACCTCAACTTGAGCTGTGTTGCAACATGGAGAGTGTTTACACACTGGGGAGCTGGTCTCTGTTTCTACTTTTAAGAGTTCATGTTCAACTAGCAGTATTTTACTTAATGTTACTATTGTTTAAAATTTTATGAAATAAAATAGGGTATAAATACTTTTCCTCCTATCTTTTAATTTTTAAGTATTTTATAAACACAAAGATTCTGATTTTTCTAATCCCGTGTAGTGGTTTAACTGTAGCCAACAACTAAGCCCAACACAACCACTCGCTTATTCTCCCTGGTGGGTTTCCTTATGCAGAATTTCCTCCTTAAGAAGCTGGGATATAGAATCAGGCTCAATGGTGCATTTTGACAATTGGTCTTATGTAGTTGATTTTAATTTACTTAGAATTTTCTACATGTCAGCATATACATGCAGTGAGTTTGCTTCATTATTGTATAAATAAATTCCTTATTTATTTCAACAGAAATTGAAAAGGAAAGCTGTGGGGATCCTGGAACACCATTGTATGGTATCAGAGAAGGGGACGGATTTTCTAATCGTGATGTTTTAAGGTTTGAGTGTCAGTTTGGATTTGAATTAATTGGAGAGAAATCTATCATTTGCCAAGAAAACAACCAGTGGTCTGCAAACATACCAATCTGTATTTGTATGTACCAAATATTTTCTTCTTATTATTTTTGAGGCATAACATTATGATAAGTTTTTACTTATAGGTAATAATTTGTGTGATTGATTTTAGAGTTAGTACTAATTAACTCTCCTGATGGGATGAATTTATTTTTTTTTTGGCAGGTTTGCCTAATGTACACGCCCAAGGGACAAGTTTTAAAACTGCTAAAATATTTTTTTCTCTTATACATACTCTTAAAGCAGTTGTCTTTGTGTGCTTTGATATAGTGGTTTATTACTGACTTTTTTTTTTGTAGGATTCTGTTGATTTTATGACGTAAAGTATGTATGATACGATTTTGATAGCTAGTCTTATGAATTAATATATTTCCTTAGATTAGAAGTTGCTGAATTGAAATCAAGGGTTTAAATTATTTACACTTTCCCCATCACCTTTTAGCACTTAAATTATCACAGATATTTATAGTTCTCTTCCAGTTGCATTATATAGCATAAGTAAAACATTTTCAGTATATAGCATAAGTTCCATTATATAGCATAAGTATATGCAATGTTGTGGTACTTATTGGTGGCAGCACCTTTCTTAACTTTTCCACTAAAATAGTATGGATCAAATATATTCAGAGTGCAATAAATTGCTTTCATCTCTGCAACTCAGTTTAATATGGCTTAACTGAATTGGTTGAATACAACACATTATCCTGATAACAACAAAACATCTCTTGACTCTTTGAGGCTTCTTAATTTCTTGTGCCTCTGTGTGAACAATAAATGATAAGGGCACTATTGACATTTCTGCCCTTTTAATGTGCTCAGTGGGAGGTCTGCTCATCTAAGTAGTTCTCTACAAGAGCAAATAAGTGGTGCCAAGTGTTTGTTATCAAGTGTAGATTGTAAGGACTGCCATGGATTTCCAATGCAACAAGAATGTTCTTTATTTCTTGTGGGCTCTGCTTGGGAGGTAGTTTTATTGAGAGGAAGGGAATATAAAGATTGAAAAAACAGCTTTCTTTCCAGATTCACATATCACCATATAATGAATGATTCAGTTGAGGCAATCAGCAAGTTTTGAGATCTTTTGAAAAAAGTTGCACTACAACAGTCCTTATTGAAGTGTTTTATTCTAATTTATCTTTCTCTTTTTTGGCAGTTCCTTGTCTTTCCAATTTCACTGCACCGATGGGAACAGTTCTTTCACCTGATTATCCAGAGGGATATGGGAATAATTTAAACTGTATCTGGACCATCATTTCAGACCCTGGGAGCCGAATTCATCTCTCCTTTAATGACTTTGACTTGGAATCTCAGTTTGACTTCCTTGCAGTTAAAGATGGCGACTCTCCAGATTCCCCCATAATTGGAACATTTACTGGTGCTGAAGTTCCTTCTCATCTTACCAGTAATGGTCATATTTTGCGTCTGGAATTTCAAGCTGACCATTCAATGTCAGGACGTGGATTTAATATCACTTATAACAGTGAGTAATAGTATTTTTTTTTTCTTGTGTGTCTGTCACACACTCTATGTCTGTCATACAGTCTAGGAGATAGGCATAAGTATTTAAAAATGATGCTGTGATAATAAACCTTCAAGCAGATCCTATATACCTAAAAGTTTCTAATTTACCTGTTTAGATTATTGCTCAAATACTGTGCTAGGGCTGAAAATATGTGTATAGTTCTCATTTATGGCTTTAGAGATCATTGGGATAGGAGTGTTTGGAAGACTGACAAGTCAGGCCAGTTCCAAACTGTATAATAAGACTTTACGAGATTTGCTGACAGTGCAGAGTGTGCCACATAATATTAATCACCACCATTGCCTGTACAAAACTGTTATTCTTGAAAACTAATATGTTCAGCTGTGAACATATGTAATACCCTGGAGCTGATGGCTGCAGTCTTTGCTAGCTCCTGGTCACTGCAGTTAGGTGAGCACCCATAGGAGCTCTTTGATCAGTCAAACCACAATAGACTTGTCTTTTTTTTTTTGCTGTTTTACCTTTCTTATTTACTGACCACATAATAATGGAAGGTGATATTAAATATCTTCTCCAGTAATAAATACCACTAGCATTTATTCACCTTTTTGCTGGCAAAACTGTTACATTTCTTCTGAAACACATATGAAGAGCTGCCTACCTTGCATTGGCACCAAATGATTTGGCATTTATTCTACACTAAAATCCAGCCAGGATATATTCCCATCTAGTGCAGACATGGTGATGCAAGGCCACAGCATGAATAATTGCAAAATACAGTGTGAAACTTTCCTGGGAGCATATGCAAAATTAAATTTTGCCACTCTAGCAGTATCTTGAAGTATTAGACTTGCTGTTATGTGTAGAGCATGGTAGGAATAAGAGAACATCTAGTAGGGGCTTCATAGTATCCTTCAACCAGAGCTTCTCTACCTCATCAATCCCCCCCCATCTGGATATTTGGATTTTTTTTTTTTCCTTTCTTTCTGATGATAACGGTAGGAGAGTAGTTTTCCATGTCAACAGATAGAAAAAAATAAGTAAAATATGATAAATATTTTTATATTTCCAGAAGTCTGATGTCATGTGTAACTAGTCCCCTTCCTGTCTTTCTCCCTAACATCTGAGAGTATATATAATTCCAGAGGCTTACTTGAGATGTAAGAGAATCTACAACAGCATTATTTGACGGAGAGCACATTTCCCAGAAAAATGTGTTACCTGCTGGACTGTGTGAAAAAAAATACTTTGTTGTTTAAGCTTTTTTGCTCCAAAAAAAACTAAACTAACCAAAGAGGAAATGAGAGATTAAGTGAGGTTGGTAATTGAGAGACCCAGGCTCCACATTTTTCTCAAACGAATGTTAACAATTAATATTATATTAAATAACATTTCAAGAACTAAATTCCCCTGTGACTTTTTACTTTTCTCACATCATCTTTCACCTCTCCACCTTTGTTTTTTTCTCTCTCTCTTTTTTTTTTTTTTTTTGTTTTGGTTTAGGTTGTCAGTCTTTCAGAGAATTCTTTATTAAGAATGGTGCCAGATTATTCTGTAAACATTATTTTTCTGATATTGTCTTTTGTTTCAGCTCTCAGCCCTCTGATTCTTCCTCAGATCATTTGTCACAAATGTAGAATGTAAGCATGAAGAACATGTGGTATCTTCTTACAGGTTTCTATAGGCACCAGTCATCATTGCAAACTAACCTTTGACCGGTAGCTACATATCTTAGTACCATAACTAAATATTGGAAAGTCAGGGGTTGTTCAGAGCTACTGAAGTATGTAATCAGTTATAATGAAAATGAGATATTGAATCCCTGTCTCTTTGCAGAAGTTTTAACATTTGCTCTATTTTTTTTTTTCATGTTCATTTAACATTTGTAACAGTTCTGCTTACTTTAAAGTTTCATTGTGGTGTGCTCAATGCTGTCAAGCCCAAATCTAGTGATGAGAAAAAGAAAATAAATTATTGGAGGATATAAGGTAGTCTTCTAGGATAAATATTAGGGCTGTGTATAATTGGATTTTCTCAAGTCATCCCATTTTGCTCAACTAGAACTAAATATAGGTCAGTTAAAGTAGAATTTATGGTAAAAATGAAAGATGGAGAAGATTAGCATGGAATGTTCCTTATATTTAGTTTTTATTTTGAAATAAACTAATTCATCAAACACTGTCAATACTTCAGATTTAATATTTCAGTGATACAGGAATATACTTACCTTACTTAATTTCTGCTTCTTTAAAAAAATTTTCAGACTTCCTTGGGCATGTAGTAGTCTGATCATGTCACTTAAATTATGCACCAATAGTATAAAGTGATATAATTTTAATTTTATAGAGAAGCCACAATCCAATATTTTTACCAGTTGTATGATGAAACCAATTAACTCTGAAAAGAATTTAAAGAAGTGTTTTACACATTTGAGCAGTTTAACACATTTATATTTTTATTTCTTTGCATGGGTGTGTTTGTGCGTTTGTTACACTCTGTAGCTAAAATCTACTTAGAAAAGCAACAATATCCCCAAATAATGTCTCTCTTATTTCTTCAGTGAAGACAGCTGCAATCTGATAAATTACAGAAGTAATCTTTCCATATTAAATGGTTTAAGGCCAAAAGAGAAGATAAAAAAAGGAGTGAATAGAATTTCACTCTGTCTTAGCATTTGTAAACCCAAAGTTAATTAAAAATATCCATTTTCTGCTAACACTTCAGTTGATATATTCCAAAGCTATCAGTCTCTTTTTGCCCCTTTGAAGAACAGAAACAGTATGTCACAGAAACAGTACATCTTGATCAATCTTTTCTAATAGAATATAGTCTAGTAATGTAAATAACTTCATTGATGTTTATGAGGTGTAGGATGGAGAAGAATAAAGCTGAGTTACTATTACATAATCTGATTATTTAATGGTATTTCTCAGAAACTATTTTAATGTGCATATTTACTTTTATTACAGAAACATGTGTGGTCTCAGATAATTGCTTTCCTTCCAGTAAAATTGAACATTAATCTAACTTTTGTTGGAATTAAGCAAAAATTAGATTTCAAATGTGTAATCTTTGAGTAATTTCACTAAGTCTAACAAAGATTTCCTAATTAGTTAGATGTTGGGACTAGACAACATATATATGTGACTTGAAAATGGATGATACAGAGAATGTTCCAATAACCAAACGAATAGGAACTCAAAAGGCTGTGATTTACTGTTTGGAAAATGAGGCAGAAGAGTATTTTACTAGGTGCAGCAGAACACAGGGACATAGCAACCTAAAACTGGCTTAAGTTGCTATGGAAATGACTACTTACACCCGATTCCTTGTTTTCCCTTTATATCCCAAACCCAGGAGCTGTTAATGATATTTCTGGTGCCTATGAAGGTATTTATAAAGTCAGTCACAAGCTATATGCATTGAACTCCACAGTTGAAGGGAAAGTATCAGCCTTTTATCATATTTGTGACTCCTTTATGAATGCTTCCCGCTTTATATATATCTTTGTTTAATTATGGAGAACAGAGCTAGACATAGTATTGAATATAGTCCCATAAATTACAAGCAATAAATTTATATAGTCTCTTTGCTTCAGTCTAGATTTCTTAGCTTAGGTTAGAACAGACAAAATGCACGCATTAAGTGCTGTGTGACAATTAGAGCCATGTGACAGAGAATGCTGTCACATTTACTATATTACTTCCCATGACAAAGGAGTTAATGCAGAGGAGACTAAAAAGTTGCTTGGTCCTCCATGGGCAGGCATTCCACAAACCAGACTCGTGCTAACCTCCCTTTGGGCTGAGGTGCATGAGTATTTTGAGGTGGAGAACATCTTCCAGATTGCTTGATTTATGCTAGGGTGGACTTCTTTGAGCTGTTGCTCATAGATTGGGGTGTAAGTCGTGCTGGGCACATAAGCTTCGAATAAGCTTAGACCTGCTGTTTGTCGTTATGTAGATATTTTTTGTAACTGTTTTCATTACAGCTGTTTAGTTGTGCTGGCAAAAACCTTATGAATTACATAGCAGCCTGACAAAAGTCAAACTGCGGGCCTCTGACATCAGCCTAATTACTTGAGTCATTTCAGCTCAGTGGACCAAGACATGGACAATCCCAGATGATGTGTTTATATCCAAAGACTGATTTAGTGGGGTTTATTGCTGTGATAGGGTATGTTCATCACAGCACATTTTTCCTGACAGTCAATCCTGTTAGACTTTTTCAGTCTCAGTACTTCTCAAGCTAGAATTCTTCAAAATGTAGTGTACTACAAAGAAGTACGATGGTACTGAATAAGCCACCACTTGTTTACACACCTTTAAATAATCTTTCACAATTGTCTTTAGTATGAAGTATATGGTTATTATTTTGTATTCTCTTAACTTTTGTTTTTTCTCTGATATTTTCTTCTGAAAGTGCTACCTTTACTCCAAAGCTTTTGCTACACTTACCAGCTAAAACTCTTAGCAGGGCAATCCACCAAAACAATTAACTGCACCAGTGGACTGCTCCTTTCTGGCCCTATTTAAATGACCTTTCAAACCTGGCTTTAGATGAGATGAGTTGTGATTAGCTACATGCCTGCCTTCCTATCTCATGAGATCTCTGCAGTTCCTTCCCTTATATTTTTGTTTTTTTGTTTGTTTCTTTGTTTTATTTTTAATGCAAAATGCATATTTTAATATTCTTCTGAGTTAATAGCAGAATATCACCATCACCCTGATATATGATTATATTTCCTGTCATTTTTCCAGATATTGCTTAATATACCTGTACAGTCATGGTAGTTGATGAGTATAAATGCCAGGAAAACTGGATCTCCTCTTTGCATGTAATAGTTCATAAGGAACTTTTCCATGGTTTCTTGATGTTTTCCATGGTTTATTGATGATTAGTAAAATATTAATTAATGATATACCCATGTGTTCTTCTTCTTTTCAGCCTAAAGCTTGTATTTAATATTCCAGCTCCACCATGAAGCTTTTTAGAAGTATCAGCAGACTGAATTGTGCTCATCAAGTATTGTAACTGTAGCCAGGCTAGACTAAGAGAGTGACTGCTGTTGGTGGGGCAGATTGTCTTTCACTATCTTGCCTCCCAAAGTCATTCTATGCAGTACAATTGATTTCATAGGAGCAGCAGTGGCAGCAGTTCCTGGGCTGAAATATAGAGCAATTAATTCATTTTTCAGCCTTAATAGACTGGTGTCATACACAAACAAGCTAAACCTGGAGACAACATTTATCTACATTTATAGATAACAATATTGAAAATCTATCTCTGGGTTGTCTGAAAGTAGTAAGAAAATCAGACAATCAATGCCTTCCCTAAAAGTGATGACTGTGAATAAAGTATTGGAAAAGTTTTTGTAACTCCTCTGAAAAAGTATGGGACTGCATACTTTTTAATGCCATCTTTGAATGATAGACAATTATTCAATGAAAACACTATTTTCATTCCCAATATATATCTGGCATTGCCTAAGTCAAAATGTCAATAAATAAATGCTTTCTCTTGTCTGTTATTATGATTTAAAATACCTCTGTAATGGAACATCTGAGAAATCTTTCTGCTAAGTTATTGACATACTACTTTAAAAAAAAAAAAATTCATGAGGGGATTTGTTTATATTTTGTCTAGAAGACACACCAGTAAAACTGCAGGAAAAAAAAGTGAAAATTATGTTTTTAGGACTTTGTCCTTTCTGATGTCTCCACATGTAAACATATTTATGAGGATACAATTTGCAGTCCTCATATGTGTGGAAGGTGGATATTTGTTCTCACTGAAAAATCAATATTTTAAAAATTATAAGATGTATGTACAGTATTCTTCATCAATAAAACAACAAAATACAATAACTAATTAATGCATATAATTTAAAGATAATGCTATAAATGTGACTTAGCTCATTTCTGGTAGGAAGATGGTCTTTCTTCTCCAAAAGCAAGGTATACTCTGTAGTAAAAGACATGAACAGTCTTCATCATAGTATCTACATGTATACAGGGAAATAAAATTTTTTCAATTCATCCAGACCTAAACTTGAAATATTCAAAGTTTCAAGTTTTTTTTTTCTTTGCCAACATAACCCTTTTTGTCACTGTTCACCAGCTCTCAATATGGGAAACAAAATAAATTATGGTAGGATCAAGCCCATGAAAGTCAGTATGGCTTAAATGGTGAGCTAGTGAATTACATATACAAAAGATGAGTAAAGTTTTTGTATCATACATAGATGTTTGCCCTGCCCTTCTGAAGGAACATTCTGTCCCACTGTAACATTAAATAGGATGGGTGTTGTTGGAAAGGAGAATGTAGCTGTCCCTGAAATCTGCCACCAACAAGCTGTCCAAGCTGAGATGAATTCTGGAATACCTTCATAGTTTAAGCAATTAAGTATACTGTTCTACACTTTCTGCAGTTGAGCAAGTTTTTGTTTCTTATTTTTCCCTTCATTTCCTAATATAAATTGTTTGTTCTTACTAGCAAACAAAATCTTTAAAATGTCATCTTCTGTGCAAGAGTTCTATTTCCTCTCCCACTTTTCTTTTTTTTTCTCTTAAAAAGCATTTGGACATAACGAGTGCCCGGATCCTGGAGTCCCAATCAATGCTCGGCGTTTTGGTGACAACTTTCAGCTGGGGAGCTCAATTTCTATTATATGTGAAGAAGGATTTATTAAAACACAAGGAACTGAAACAATCACTTGTATGCTAATGGATGGAAAAGTAATGTGGAGTGGACCTATTCCTAAGTGTGGCGGTATGTATAATATTTCTTTCTAATTCAGAAGAACTTGATATAATGCATTTCAAATTGCCACCAAATGAAGTTAAGATTTTTGCAAATGAACAGCACTCTGCTTCTGTTATTGCTGGTACAATATCAGAAGAGAATGAAGATGTTGATTTCTTTGGGTCTTCACCTATGGTATTTAAAACTCTGTAAGGTGTTTTAGCTCTCTGTTGCAGTACGTGTGTTTCTTCTATCAACAGTGACTCCTAGGCTGGGGAAGATTCTCTTAGCAATTGATTTTTCTTTTTATAGAAATTAAGTACTTTCATACATTGCAGCCTAAAAACACAGTGTTATACATACTTCCTTGGATTTGTTTATACTAATTGACACTAAAATATAATCTTTTCTTCATTACTTGTCTATATTCTAAGATCTTTGTACCTAAAGGGGAAAAAATTAATTCAGCTGTTTGTAAAAAATTATTTAATAAATGATAATATAATCTCTGATTTATGGTTTGTTAGTTTCTACTTTAAACAAAAGCTTAGTTCTTATTTTCACTATGTGACTGCCTTCCTGACAAAAATTGCACAATTTTAATACATCAGTGTGACTGCTTATAATATGCCTTGCATCCATGTTTACTTTCCATGATGAATGATTATTGTTTCATACGTATAAGATGTGCCAGTTTCACTAGACAAGATAGGCTATAATACCTTTTTTTATTACAAGATTCATGGATCTTCACAACATTGCTAATAAAATATAAGGTTGCCTTTTCAATGTTACATTAAAATCTTAAATTACTGGGACTATTTTAAAGTGTCAGTCCATGCACAATGATAATCTGATCCATAGGTGGTCTGAGACTCTGAGTGGAACGTGTTGGAATCCTAAAGTTTGAGACACAGGTATATTTGAATTAGATGGGTTTTATCAGCTATAGAATTAGATATTTTTTTTTTTAATTTATGATAAAAAAGGAAGACAAATGAAAATATTTTTAAATTAACAATTTAATTTGGTCTGTTAGGTTGTTCTGAAGTTTTATAGACTGTATACACCTTTGTCTGTAAAACAGAGTTGTTTGATATAAGCTCTACATATACCTCAGAATTTCATTGTCACATACATCAAGTCAAAGGCATAAACTCCACACACTGACTAGGAATGTGACTGCTGCCCAGCTTTTCTTCCACTTCAGCAATGCCAGAAATTACAATATACAGGAGGGAACTATTTAATAATCTGGTGCAGATGAACAGGGTCGACATACTCCTTTTTCAGGGCAATCCTGGCTAGCCTCTGCTGGGACTTCTTCCCAGCCCTGCCCATGGCCCAGGATCCTATTTCGGCTCAGACAGTCACTTGATTGTCACCAGACCCCTTTACTCTAAGCAATCCAGTCCTTTTCACATTTCTCAGGTGGAGCTGGATCTGTCTGTGAAGGCACTATCTCTGTCTGTGTGTGTGTGTGTGTGTGTGCGTACAAGTGATTATTCCTGGTTCTTGGCTTCTTTTCTTTAGTGGAGGGGTCCTGCTTTTGCTGCTCCCTGATGATTTTGAATTTGGGACTCCTGTTGTCATGCCTGTCATCTTTCCTGTGTGAGGGTTATATGGAGTATTTTCCCATAATCTCTTGTAATATTGTGCTGTTGTACCCATGCTGAAGCTCTAACCTTGGTCTTCCTGCATAACTCCTGTAAGGTTTAATATCCTCCTCTTCCACAGCATTAGCGATAAGCTCTTCAAAAAAAACATTTCTAAAACTATGAATCTACAAGACGTTTAGTGATTCTGTGAATAGCCTGTTATCCTAAAAGCTTTTTTCATACTCTGTCTTGGTTTGTAAGACAGGTGTCTGCCAAGGAAGGCAGGAGCCTCCCTCGAAATGGAAAATGCAACCCCCTTCCCTCCGAATTATTATAATTTTGAAATTAAGGGGCTTTCTGGCAAAGATATGAAGAATAGGAATAACAGTTCTTTACTTACATATATATATATATATGTACGTATGTATGTACGTACGTATGTATGTATGACAAGGCAAACAAACAACAATAACTGTGGCAATAACAGCAAACAGCACCACAAACCCAGTGCCGGCCTCTCTCGGCTGTCGGGCCCTTTCCCCGTGGGTGCAGTTCCGCTCACAGCCGGCAGGGGCGCTGGCGGCTCCCGGTGAGCGGGGCGGGTGCGATGGTTCCCCCGCGGCTGCAGGGGGCGCTCCGGAGCGGGCTCGGGGAGCAGGCGGTGATGGCGGCTCGGCCGAGCCGGGAAGGGATGGAACAAAGGCTTCACAAATCCCCTGGGCAGCTGATCCCGGTGCCCGGCCAGACCTTTGGGAACAGGGGGCTGGAACGGCAGGGATGAGCACAAATCCCGGGTGGCAGATGAGATGTATCAAACTCGGGAGCTGCAGCGGCAACCCCTGGTTGTCTCGGCAGGCAGGACGTGCGGCGCTACAGAGTAGAGAAGGCTCGAAGCAATGGCACGGGCAGAGCAGCCGTGGGCTGACTCCCAGTGGGGCAGGGAAAGGCGGTCTTGGGATCCCGGGGTTTCTCCCTGAGGCACCCGAGCAGATGGTGAAAAGGTCCCTCTTTTAGTAAGGTGGGGTGTTAGGGCCGCAGTCTAACAGCCGCCCCAGCGAGCAAACTCACAGTAGAAGGAAGGCAGCCAAAAGCAGAAGCCTGAGCGCTGATGAACTCCCTGCACAATGATGGGAGCCCTCCTCTCTCTCCGAATGCTGAGAACGCCAGCCAGCCAGGGGCTGTACCCAAGCCCTTTTTTCCAGTTCAAATCTCGCGGCATCCCCCCACCCTACACGAGAAAACCCCAGGTGAAAGAGAGTAACCAGTTGGACCCCCGCCCCGGTGGCCAGGTCTTTCGTTTTTCTTAAGCACCCAGTAATTTGTCACCCTGGCAACAGATATGGGAAAAATTCTTTAAGAGAAAAAGAAAACAGAAGTAGAACTCCTAAAACCCCAACATGCTCACATGCAGAAATTTCCTTTTTCAACCCCTGCACCTTGCTATACAAAGAAATAAATACAAATGACTTGATGAGAATTCTTAGATCAGACTGTCTTTTACTATTTGGCATAGGTCTGTGTTTGATAAAGAGTTTCTGCTTGATAACAACCTCTAGTTGTGTTATATTTCTAGAGTTACATTTTGAACACATAGGCATTGGGTATGAATCTGTCAGACAACTATCAAATAGAACTATAAGAAAGAACAAGGGATTAAAATCAGTGTAAAAAAAGGTCAGGGAAACATTCCTTGGGCAAGATGACTGGAGAGCTTTATTTTCTAAAAAACAAGGCTCTTTAAGATAAGCCTAGTAGCTCAGCTATTCTGAAGGGAACTACTCCTGGGTGTAGGAAACCAGCATGTGATGGCGAAAGTCAAATAAAAAAAAATCCATTAAATATTTATCTGCAAGAGCCAAAATCAGAGGAAGGTAAAAAACATTTTCTTTAAAGAAAACCAGCAACAAAACACTCCTAAATAAAAATGAGAAACTATTCCAAATTTAGGCAATCTTACAGGATGCATTATTTTTAATGCACTATTCATAGGAATATTTTTGTAATAGAGGTTTGGAACTTTTTGTATTCTAAATGCAATCTGTGTCATGAAAATTCGGTGAGAAAATGGAACTTTGTACAAGTTTATTTATACTGTATTCTAACCATGGGAGTGTATGGCTCAGAATAAGGCCACCTGGTTCCTATATATTGGACAATCCAATATATTGTCAATATATTTTGTAGTTTATAGGCTCCATACGTATTATGAATATTTAAAAGTGCTTATATACAATAAAAATATAGGGATTATGAATGCTGTAGAGTTAGCCTTCTGGTTGTTGATGTAAATATGAGTTTAAATACCTTCTTGTTTGACTGGTACTCTTTACTGAAGGTAGTACGCAAAGGAGACTCTAAGGTAAAAGGTGAGAAATGCCCACTTTAAATCCATCAGTGAGTAAAAAATGAAGTATACATCTGCATAGTTAGGAAGTGTTTGCAACATACTGAATTCTGAACTCTATAACTTCTAGAAACTTTCCTTTTCCCTACACAGTAGGGGAAAGATGGAGCATTATGTCCTAAAAAAACCCCAAAAAAGGTATTTACAACAATCCATCACTTTAATATAGGATCTTGGTATTCTCCTGAGAAAAATGAAGATCGGACAAATGTGTAATAATTCATGGTCTTCAACTTGAAGTTGTGTCAAAGAGAGAAAAATTAATCTATTTTTTGTAATGGAGAAGTTCAGAATAATATAGACAATAATATGTTCTGTGCTACTTTGTCTAAAAGAGCAACCAAAAGGTTTTGCAGGCTGTATTAGGTGAAAAAAACACAACCAGAAATTTAATAAATAGCCATGTTTTTGTCAGAAAATGTTGTATATTTTACACTATTTTTAGTAGAGGCACTAGCTTGTCAACAGTACAGTATGATCTTTGCAACTTCCTTGTGATATACACTAGTGTGCATAGTCAGCTAATACCGCTCCTCCCTGGCTTCGTGGGGTCCCACATGCTCCCACAGAAGCCTGGGCAGGTTCAGTATTAGGTCAGTAGCAAAGAGTCAGGAAGGGTATTTGCTTGCATTCCGGCAGGAGAGTTTATTGCATCTTCACTGTCGAGGGTCACAGGGGCAAATATGAGAACAATGGCTAACTTAGGGTTTTTCCTGGGGCCGGGGAAAAGGCGGGAGCGGGAACCAATGGGAGAGCCCCTGGGGACTGGCGAGGGGCCAAGGCCAGCAGCCAACAGGGGAATTCAAACTGGAATGGATTAATTTAACAGAACCATGCACCCTAGGAAAAGCCCCCGGTCGCCCCAGCATAATGATATGTTCACCAGCCATCACAGTCAGCTATGACACGTAGCTTTTTTGGTTTTTTTGAGTAGCCTTGTGTGCATAAAGACCACTGCAACAATGATGTTATTAAACTCTACAGTTCAGCTTTCTCTTCCTTGAAAGTAACATGCTTCTGCTCTCTGTCTAAATGGAAAAGGCCCTGGGTGTCCTGGTGGATACCAAGTTAAACATGTGTCCTTGCAGCAAAGAAGGCGAGTGGCATCCTGGGATGGATAAGGCAAACTGTTGAGCAAGTTGAAGCAGGTGATCTTCCCCCTTTACATGAGTGCTGCTTGCAGAAATATATATTACAATATTTATATATATTTTCCAATTAAAAAATATCAACTAATCTTTGTAAGAATTGTAAGTATGTCTTTTTCATGAATGAGGAATTTGAACTGCCAACGTGCCAAGCAAAATGTATGTGGTATGACAGTGGATTCATGTCAAAGTTAAAATAACAGTTCTCTGGTTTCTAGCTTTATACTCAGCTGAAACTAGCAAGTTTTCCAAGTCTCTCTGTCCACAATTACAAGCAAAAATAATGACACTTTGTAGAGACTATGTTTTGTTTATGTTCTTTAATGCAGGAAAATGTATGATACACATAAGAATACAGTAGGGAAAAAACCTTTTTCAGAATTATTGAACAGTTTATTTCATCTTTTTTAATGTCTTAATTCAGTTATCTCCAGCTAATTCTGAACACCACAGAGCATGTCAGCTTTGAAGCCATTGCGTCTTCCTGCAACTGGATTTTCAATATTTGTTCATTCTAATTGTCCTATATTGAAAGTGGTAATTTTGAATTGCATCTAATGAATTTGTGTTATTTACCTTTCTCTGTGTTTCATTTTTAGCTCCATGTGGTGGGCATTTTTCATCTCCAAGTGGAGTAATCCTCTCTCCAGGCTGGCCAGGGTATTATAAAGATTCCTTGAATTGTGAGTGGGTGATAGAAGCTGAACCTGGACACTCTATCAAAATTACATTTGAAAGGTATTGGCTAATGTTTTTCTTATTTAATGTTTTCCAGTTTTTATCTGAAAGCAGGAGTTATTAGCTTTATCATAACTTTAATTTGCACTATCTCTAAAATCAAGTAATTGTATTATCATGTAGGACTTTCTGAAACTCCTTCAGAGGATAGATATTACGTTCAGTGTAATTTCTACTTTGATGTGCTGAAAAGCTTTTGAAATTTCTACCCTCTTGCCTATATTTAAGCCTGTTTTGCCCAGTTAAAAATGTTGTCTGTTTTTAAATATTAGTGTTTCATTTGCTTGTAACTATATTGCTATGATAAATTATAATTGCTAAGTTCTTTCTTTTCTCTCGAAATCACATAATCTTCAACTCTGAAAAATTGAATCAACTGTGAAAACTAAATTTAATGCAGTCATATTTTTATCCACTCTGAATATTTAATTATCATATCATCTGAGCTAGTGTTGTGAAAGGATGGTGCTCTCAGGATGGAGTTCCAGTGTCCCCAAATTACTGCAGCATTCCACTTTTCCTAGACTGATGTCTGTTACTAACATCCCTTCCTGACTCAAAGGATTGAAATGTGCTAAGCACCTTACATTTCTCATGGTAGCAAGATGTTGGCATTTAATTTGAACACTTTATCAGAAAACAAGACAAAAAATGCCATAAAGAATGCCATTGTTCTTATGTTTTAGATGATTTTTAATTGTAAATATTAAAAAATATAGATGACAATCCAGTAAAAAAGTGCCATTGATGATGAAAATTATAGTGTACAAATATCATACAAGTACTTTTCAGTTGGTATTTATGCGGCATGTTTTGACTAGGCCCGCTCACACTTGACTTAAAAGAAGGTATTTCTTCATTTTAATGCAATTCAAATGTTTTTAGCAAGGGATGAAATTCATATTCTCTTAGCAAAATTTGTCATTGTGATAAGATTTTTAAAACCTTTTCTTTAGTACTATAGCTTACGCTATATTAAAGTGTTCATGGGACAATATAAACAATCAAAGGACAGGTAATATGTACACTTCAAAGTTACTTTCTATCCTTACCTTCACATGAAAGTTAGTCTTCTAAAATCACTAGTATATCTCTTAAAATAACAATTTACCAAATTTTTGCTAATTAGAACACAATAAAAATTTTAATAACTCCCTCCTGCTGAAACTTCTGTTAAGTTTTTGAAAATTATAATTTCAAATAGTTGATTTTTAATTCAGCAATTCATTTAAACTACACATTTGATGTGGACAGTCATTTCAAAGTAAAAAGCATTTGCGTTTATATTTTCAAAATACAATGCCAGCTGCATTTTTCTTTGCGCCTGAGTTTTACTAAATCTGACAGTCTCTTGCATACATTTTTTGTTTGTAATACATTAATGCCTTGCCATAAAATTGCACAGCCTCTATTACTCTTGTAAGTAAGATCAATGAGAACAAGATGTGGTCTCTTTGGATCACAAAGAAAGCTTCTATCTTCTTTATAACACTTTTTTTTCCCATTGCTGCTCATTTTTGACACTCTCGTCACTTGTCAGAAATTGGTCTGGTATGCATATTGCTCAGATGCAGCAATCCAGAGAGGCCCTACTCACATATAAATGTTTACTTTTATGTGTCTCTGTGCAGAAGTACACTTAAAAATACATCTAGATATGTTCACACAGATGCACTTAGATATACATAGTTACATGGCTGGATGCAAAGAAAAAGTTATTCTATAAATCAAATTATGAAATAAATCTTTATAGTGTAATAAAAGAAAACATTTTGTAAACTACTGTTATGTTTTTTACTTAGACATTATTATTTTTCACATAGTTTAAATTTGCATTGTGAGTCATTTATACACTAGCTTTTTAAAGACTCATCCTAGTCTTGGCTACCCTTGTTCTTCTGCTTCTGCTTGCAAATTTTCAGCTGCACTTTCTTAAAATAAAAGGATAATTTTGTTGAAATATACACTTTTAAAACTATAGCCAAATTGCTTTCCTATAAAATTTAAAAAACCAACTCATATTTTGCCCAGTTCTTTGCATTTCAACTTCGTCCTGAAAAACACACATATTTTTTCTAGCTTTATTGGTGCAAATACCAAAACTTCCACTATATGTGTGGTTATTTGAAAGATTTTAATTTCTTGGTCAGGGAAAAATATTTATAGTACATGTCTAGAACTTTTAAATAATTTTTGGATTTTCTAAGTTTCCCACTTGCAGAGTAGTTTCCTTTTAACCTTCCTGTCTTCCTATATCTTCTCTCTTCCATCATTGGATAGGAGGAAGGTTCTGCATTCCATGACTCTATGTTAAAGTGTTCCTGTGCCGAGGAGATAGAGACATGTGAAAAGAAGATCTACAGACAAAGCAAATAAAATAACTATGAACTTTTGTGCTTTCAGCCTGCAAAAATAACTTTTTCATATATTGTCATATGATTGTGCATGTATATTTTAAAAAGTTTATTTCTGTTTTACAGGCATAACTAAGATAGATAATCTATTGGTATTTTGTTATAAATCAGTATCTTTTTAGGCTCAATTGAAAAGACAAGTGAGAAATGGCAATGCCATTCTTCATTGTAATGAAGTGTTTATCAAGAAGCCTAATTATGAGCATTTAAATGTGAGAGATGCTGATAGCATACTACTGATTGGAGTACTAGTCACGCTTGTCTATTGAGCATATACTGTGCAGCAGGAAATCCTGACACTGCATTGAGTTGATAAGAGTGTCTCTTAGAAACAAAGATGTGTGTTATAAATATTCAGGAACCTTTATCTGTTCAAATAAGGCCTCTTAAAAAAAGTGTATGTGGCATCTCCTGTGTTAAAACTTGTTTCACTCCAGTCTGCTTGTGAGTCCTCCATAAGGACGACTCACAGTCCATAAGATTAGACGTCACATAGCAATGAAGGCATCCAGGTTAATTTAACAATCATGATCAGTTAAGTAGGAAGAAACATTGGAAGGGTCTTACATGAGCACAGGGTATTTCTTACTCAGTTTCCTAAAAGCCCCTACTGTTTTCTCACACCAGAGAAAAAACAATATGTAAATATAGCAGATATGTTGAGCATCAAGAGGAGAGATATTGAGGGAAAAACTGACATAAGCATCAGATTTATGAATTAAATTTAAATTGACCAGCTTTTGAGACAATGACCAAGCAAAAGCAGTGAACATAATCCCCCCTTCAAATTTGTTTCAGTTCATCTCACTTGAAAGTGGTTCTTACATTTTCTTTTTTGGGTGATTATTCATTTTTTTAATCTTCATATTTTTTCTGATATTTGCGGTGCTGCATATAGTCCAAGTACTTTTGAGAGGATTTCTTTTATGTCTTTTGAGATTCAACTTAATTTCAACTTGTCTGGCCTGATAGTTGCATTACATTTATAAGGTCTGTGGCTTTTTACACCTTCTGTCTTAAGTATGCTTTTGATATAGGTGCTAAGAAAGCTGAGCAAGACTAAATGATCTGTTTCCAAGATTTCTCCTGTGTTGTATGGATTGCTGGGGGAAAAAAAGTGTTGGAAAGAGCAAGTTATTGCCTAGTAGCTTTTCAGCAGCATATCATTGTGAGTTCATGGGGGAACTAAAAAAACCCAAAATTTTCGGTTTTCCTGCTTCTGGGATTATCTCACTTCATTTCTGTAACTGTATTTAGTGGGAGCAGAACATCAGTAAAAGAAAACATATTTTGTAGATTTTATTTTTCTTGTCTTTTGCCAGACTCCTTTAGATCTTTAGGATCAGACTCATGGGACATAAATGCTGAAATATTGAGTTCCTCAGTACATTGGCTTTACTCATGCAGTTCTTTGAATGGATTTTACAAAGCCGGATTAGACATCTAAGTAAATCAGACAGAGAATTAAGACTACCTGAAGGGTCTTTGTAAGATCCTGCGGTTAATTGTTTTTCAACATTTTCATCAGAGTCCATTTTAAAGCAGTATGATTGATCTAAAGTCTGTCATAGCAAGAAAGAGATACACCACTGTCAAAATACCAGACAGGTGTTTGGAATTGCTGATACCATCTGAAACAAGACAAGCAAGGAGCAAGACAAGCAGCACTACCACACTCAGCTTTTCCTTACCAGGGAGAGCACATATTTAAAATGCCTGCTATATTTAAACAGGCATTTTGTTTTCTAGTGCTTTCTAAAAAGGATTTTTAGTTGTAGGGTTTTTTCCCATAACTTCTGTCACTATTTTGGGCTGAGTCTCAGCTGGCATAAAACCACTGGAGTCAAGGGTCAAGTAATTCTATCCCTGCTTATAGACAATTGTAAGGTAGCAGCTCAAGAGTATGATTCTTTGATGATACAAAGTACCTTGATGATATTTGTACCAAATGGATCAACACATTCTCCATATAATTTAATTGATTATTCAAAATAGAAAAATAGTTTTGGGTTATAAAATAGCATATGCAAGTAATATTAATCTTTATTAACAAACTGTTTCTGGCTTTTGTTTCCTGCCATACAAACCAGCTCCAGTATTTTAAATTTATTTTGCATCTTTTTAAGGAACTAAAAAACTGAAATTTTATTGTTGTAAAAATTATATAGGATAATTAATATTATTGCATTGATATTGCAAAATAGATATGTGGAGAAAAAATATTATTAGGAAGGGCACACAGTTTAAAAATATGGGTTTATAGAATTTGTTTTAACTGTCTCTTAAATTTGTGCCTCTGTGTGTTTCCACAATTCCAGATTTCAGACTGAACTCAATTATGATGTTTTGGAAGTTCATGATGGACCAAACTTATTATCTCCACTTTTGGGATCTTACAATGGTACACAGGTCCCACAATTTCTGTTTAGCAGTAGCAATTTCATGTATCTTCTCTTTACAACTGATAACAGTCGTTCTAACAATGGATTCAAAATTCACTATGAAAGTAAGTAATTCTGTGTTGTATTATTTGATTTCTCCTTCCCCTCAATGCTTACCCTAGTACAGATGTCATCTTGGGTAAATTCCTGTTATTTCTCAATCTAAGAAAGACTTAGAAATGTTAAACTGCAAAAGGGATAACCATTAATTTTATTTATATTTAATGTCATTGATGTACTACTCTCTGCTTTAAGAATCAAAAGATGAAAATGAGAAGCCAATTCGTTTCTTCTGGTGGCTGCTTTTATGTCTTAATATTCTTATATTTTATACAATACATTTTTTGTGTGTGTAAAACAGCATGAGATAAGAATGATTATGAAAATCTAAGTAAATAATTGAATTAGTGTTCTGATTGATGTATCGGCAGCTCTAACTGAAGGTAGGGGGAAATGCAATTTACATAATGACCTGGAAATCAAGAAATAGAATTGGCTGATTATGAATTTTTAGGGTTCTAAAAACCTGCCTATCAGATTTTTTTTCTGACATATAAATATTCTTTTGCCCTTATTATATTCATATAAACTATGCTGCAGAAAATATCTGTAGGATTTCATACTTTATGAATTATTGAAATTCCTATAAGTTGAAATATTATAATTGAATTTACATTTTCTTTCTAAATATAACTTCTGTTTTAATAATTTCTACTTATATGAGAAATAATATTTTTACTGTAATGACTATCTGATTTAGTAAAGGTCATAAACACATTGTTTGTCCATTCCTGTTTCATATATCTACTTGTTGGAATTAGCAAAAATTTTCAGATGTTCTTAATTTTTAATTTTTGTTTTTGCAATTCTCACTATTCCTGACCACTGATGATAAGGATATTAAAAACAATTTGCATGGAAGTGGTGTTGCCAGATAAAATTTGGATTGATTTGAACTCCAGTGAATGTTAAGTTCAGGCTGTTAATTGAAAAAAAACTGTCATTATTCCAAAATGGTTAACTGTCCTAGCATTCATCCACAAACTTCCATTTGTATCATCTTCTGCATTCTGAACAAGTGATGATTTTGTTAAGTTCTCATCAGTGCCGAAGTTTGAAGGAAAGCTATCTTAACATGTCAGGAAAACTAGATTAAGACTGCCAGCAGAGACCACTAAATTTGTAGAAGGACTGAGTAATGTTAAATGGTAAAAATTATACTTTGGGAATGGGAACAGCAAAAAGAGGAAACCTGCACTTCATACAAATAATAAACTGTTTCAATTAAATAAAGTTGGAAAGGAAACCTGAAATTTCTTTATAAATAAATTATTGAATTTCATTATAAAATCCCACATTTTGTAAAATTGATCCACACCCCACAGTTCTCTTTACACTAGTGGAGAATAAAAGCTAAATTTATACTGTCAGAGAACATTGAAAATATATATTCTTACTATTTGTACACAAAATAAACAATTTTCAGCAGTTGATTTTCTGTTTAAAGCCCCTGTTTATACACAGAAGTCTAGTATTCTTTTTATTTTTGCTTGATTCTTACTGGTTTCTCATCTTGTGTTATCCAGTGCAATTCAATTCTGTTTTCCTTTTTGGGAATATGAATAATAATGATCAATGGTTTCATATTTATCATTTCTCCTCCCTTCAAATATTGTTTTGAAAGCTGAGATATTTATATGGTCTTAACTTTTATGCTAATTATATCTTTCCACGCTGAATTTCTTAGTAAGGAAGGATTTTTTATGACTCCTGTGTAGGAATAAAAGGAGTAGCACCCATAAAAAAAACTTGCACTTAATACTTCTTATAATTTACCAACTTCAGTATTATTTGTAGAGGGTTGGGTTTTTTTCATGATTATTTTATAATGAACTTCTTTATATGAGCTTTTATATGAACATCTCAATGGGAAATAATCTAAAAGGTTTCATTTTCTAGCACACATTGAAATTCCCTTTATCAAGTCCTTCTCTTTATTTTTTTCTGCTATTTTTTATCTTCTCAATGTCTCACATATCAAAAAACACTAGGTAAAAGTGTGATTTATGTAAATAATTGATGTATTTAAATATTTAAAATATCAATATCAAAAGAAATGAAAATAATTTTAGCCATGCTAGCAAATTTTGATCAGGAAAAAATAAGATCTGAAAATCAGAATTTTTATCATCAAATCATCAATTTTTGATCATCAAAACTTTTCAATATCAGCATCAGGTACAAAATCATTTGATGTTACTGAGACAGCATCAAACTAAATATCCTGTAAATTATGTGATTTTTTCTTATTTTTTTTTCTGCATCAGTGGCAGGATTCAAATTGTGATCCATATCTTATAATGGTAACACAGAGAAGAATAGTGGAAAGATAATTCACTGTAAATGTGTAATAATGAAGCCTTCACCTGGACTCACATCATAACAAATTACTTAATTAATTTTAAAAATACAATTTCTTTATTTAACTTTCTATTTTCTTATCCTTTTTTTTAATTTTTTTTTTTTTAATCTAGGTGTAACTGTTAATACTTACTCTTGCTTGGATCCTGGCATACCGGTGCATGGACGTCGTTATGGACATGACTTCTCTATAGGTTCCACTGTCTCATTTAGTTGTGATCCAGGTTATAGGCTGAGTCATGAGGAGCCTTTATTGTGTGAAAAAAATCACTGGTGGAGTCACCCACTCCCAACTTGTGATGGTAAGGATTAATAGATTTAATAGAGTACTTTAAAATATACAAATTTTGCCAAACTATTATTAGCCAAAATGAGTTAAATGCCAGAGCCTGTAAAACCTATATTTTTAGGAAAGAAAAAGAATAGTTAGAGGAAATAAATGTCATATATCCGTGTGATGAGACATACAATCATAAAAGCAGAGAATGATGTATAGTTATTTAATCCTGCAGATTACTGAAGGTATGTCTATTTGAATTCATGCAACTGTGACCTAACTGATTGCAAAATTTGTGTATATGTGATTGTAAAGCACTTATTACAGCCTACAAATATTTTTCTTTGGGTATCCATCTATGGACACAGATTTCTGACATACAAAACATGAAATGAAGTTTATTTGCACCTGACTCAAAAACTGCATTTTCTCCTGTTTCATGATGATCACTGTGTTTCTAGCTTGTTAACAGAACCTGACACCCTTCAGTCATTGTGGGAATTTATTAGGGCCACATTATATCTGATGATTATTAAACTAGACAAAAGTGAGATCAACTAACAGCTCTCCACCATGTCATTAAATCTGAAAAATTACCTAATGTTTTCAGTCATCTCTTGTAATCTGAATTGTTCATTCTAATATTTTCCCAGTTGGGGTCATATCAATTATATGTAATATTAAGAAAGTAGATTGTAATGTTCATTAAGTTATGTTATTTAAGATGGTTGCTTCTTAAAAGAGTTTCCCTCCTTGGAGAATGGTACATGTTTTTGATGTTAAAAATGTTTTTAGGAATAATATGACTATTTAATTCTAGGGTAATATTTAACTGACGTCTCCTGAGCTTTTATGATGTACAGAATGTACACGATACTGTATTTTTCTGACGCATTTATTAGTGTCTCAGGACACTAATTTTGAAAGAAAAGTCTGAGTGAAGACTGACGAAGAAGCTCACTGAACCATGTGTGACTTGCCGTATGGAAAACTATTCATTTCCACTGTATTACTTTCTTTTAAAAATGGTAGGGATTTCCTTGGCCTTCACATTGTTTAGTTAGGAAATGCTTTGAGTTTTTACATTTCATTAAGTTGAAAGTGCCAGTATATTACAATACTCAAAATTTGTGGTGGTAGAAAGGGGTGCAAGTGTTCACATTCCTGAAAGTGGCCCTCTGTAGCTCTGCAAGCCCATTTTCTAAAAGATTTTGCATCTCAGTCAGGTTCTTCCAATGAAGAACCACAGTTTGCAGTCAAGGGGACTATATTTTGCTGAATAGGCCATAAAACTAAGATGTGTTTTCTCGTGGTGATAGGCACTAGATGGTAACCATGTAAAACAGTATTAACACACTCCCTATGACTACTGTGCTCTGTTGTGAAATAAACTCACATATTGTGATAAATTTCTTCTTAAAGATGCTGAACTAGTATGCAATTCATTAAGTAAATGAGGTTTCTTTTTCTCCAGAGAACATTCCTAAATGGCAATTGTCCATTCAATAAATATGCTTTAAAGGTAGGATTTAGTACACTTATTCTACTAAATTTAATCAGTTTATGGCTGATATAATTTTAATTTCATGGCTGAATTTCTTCTCTGGTGGAATGTTCTTTAAAACAATCCAGAGCCCTTGTACCCCAGGGAAAATAGGGCATTTCCGAAATGGGCTGTTTTTGCATAAACTACGAATATGGGTTTGTATTAATCATACCACTAATAAACATACCAGTCACTATTACTGCACATTCAATATGTTACTCTGATGGTTTCTGAGGAGACAAGTACTTTTTTGATTGTTCTTTTTGATATTTGCATCTCTTTTTTATAATTACATTATGTAGTGATGTGGAGACAGACCATGATAATTGTGAAGATAGGTCATGACAACTCATGAGTCTGTGTAGTTTGGAGAAATGAGTACAAAAGGAAAAATTTTAGACTTCTTCTAAAGAACTTCTTCCTCAAAGAACATGGTGTTGACTGAAATTCTATTCTTTGAAGGAGTGTAAACAAATTTTTTCATGATGTTTGATGTTGCACTGATAAGCATCACCAAAAAAAGAGCTAAAATAGATGGTTATGAGCTTTGCTGAGAAAATATTCCTTGTATTGCATTTGTACCATTCCCATCTACTAACTGCATATGCTGCACTTTTTACCTATGTATCTGGAAAGCTCTGAATTTCTTAACTGTAATCACCACCCAGTGCTTAACTAAAAAGACCAAATTATGTCTTATAATGTTCTTTCTATATGAATACTATAAGAGAATTTTGCTTTTAAACTTTGAATATATGTGAGGAACCCTATTCTACCCAGTATACAAATTATTGTATTAATCCCATCAAAAATTACAGGAAAATGAATGTAAAAGTTAGATATCTAATTAAGAGTGTACAGTGCTCTTTATTCCCTTCATCATAACATGAAATTGATGCTAATAGACAATTCTTATTCATTATTTGAATTAAAAATAAATATTTTCATTCAAGCTGATCTTCATTTACTTAAGAAAATTAATAAATAAAATGAAAATAATTCAAGTAAGATAAAAAAAACCTTTAATGTTTATATTGGAAACCCCTAGATGTCCAAATGAATTAGAAAATATGACTTATGCAGTACAGGAGGAACGTATTCAGGGAATAATGCAGAGGTGTTATGTCCTTTCTCTTGATGTCTCTAAAATAAAAATAATACTTCCATTAAAACACAGATGTTAAAAAACCTGCTTCAAATATTCAGTGTGGTAGAATATTTCCAGAATTGGAAATAGAGAGCATGTCTGGTCTATTTTAGATTTAAATAAGAAGGTAAAAATGCAAGTTTATATTGTGAATAATCTAGGCTACACTAGTTTCTATTGAATTAATCTCTTGTGGACTATAACTCAAGTCCAAGGTTTCTTTCTTGAAGCTGAATATGTTCATTTGATGTCCATATCCTTATTTATTTACCCCTGCTGAACTACATCCCATTTTAAGATGCATTACATTTTCTATAATTTGGGAAGACAAATGCTGATAGTTCTTGGTCTATGAAACACAGTATATAAGATTCAAACTCTAATTCACTGTTTCAATAATTTCAAACAATTTTATGTGCCACTTTTATTATTAAATTGCACAATAAATAAAAATCATCTCAGAATTACATTTTTAGTTGGGAGTTAGAGTCAATTAAGCAAATGAATGTAATGAGGCCTCTATGTGTTTGTTCACATATATACTTGTATTTAGACTTATATATACACAAACATATTTCCATATAAATAGATTTTTCTTTTTTTTCTCTGCTCTTCTTTCTAAACTAGCATATGTTATTAGTCTTCTTTGATGATGCTTGAAATCTAAAACTAAGTGTTATTACTAATAAATTATAATTGTGTGTTTTCTCATTACCTCTGAAAACTAAATAGTTTTCAATTATTTGTACTAACAACAAACTGAACTTAGGGAAAAATGTTGGGGTTCTTTTCTGCAAGCTTCTCTTCACCTTAAGAGTATTTTATCTTTCCTGAGAAAATTGAGATACATCCTTGTATGTTAGAGTCTGAGTTGTGGTTAGTAATCTATGGCTAGTCTCTTGAAAAATCTATAAGAATCTATAAAAACCTATAAGAAAATGATAGGTGATATCATTTGAAAATGTGAAAAATGCTGATTTCACGGATATCACCATCTTCAATCAGGCTCAAAAAGAAAAACACTGGCGTTTTTTTTTGCTGAGTTACTAGTGAATGCTCTATGTTGAAATACGTTGAAAAATGCACTTATATATATATGTATCTATTTTTATATGTATATATATGTATTATTTTCACTTGATTTATTAAAATAACTGATACATTTTCTTGATATTTTCTGTCTTTTTGGAGGTGGGGACCCCCTTCCTCTCACATCCAGATTTCTTGACATTTCATATCACCATACTCTTCATAACTCTGAGTCTGACTTGTGTTACATCAAAACCGATTAGTTTTAAATAGACAATAAATTGTATTTGTAGACTTCAGGTGACAGCAAACATAACTAGTCGTTGTTGGGTTTTATTGCAATGTATAAAAAGCAAAATTTAAGAGGGTTTTCTGTGGATAAGTGTTAAGCTAGCTATACAGGATGACCCCTGCAGGAAGAGAATATACAAACTGACTTCGGCAGTAAAATATAAATATGTTAAAACCAGAACAGAGGGCATGTAATAATAAAATGGAAAGAAAAAACAAACAAACAAACATGAACAAACATGTCACAATCTAATGTGAAGTGTCCTACCAATATGTTTCTGTAGCATAGCTGCTGTGACAAGACAGCGAAGTACTTGCAGTTGTTAATGCAGGGATTTTAGTGATTGAAAACTTACCTTATTGAAGTAGATTAAAAAAACCTGTCTCATTACTGATCCAAAATCATAGATTCTTATGTGGTTTGCCAGCATTCCCAAGTGAGCCCCAAGAAGGAATAGAACATAATGACAGTTTAGCAGAAGATCAAATGGGTAAAAATAGATCATGAATAAATTTAAGCTAGAAATTATTAGGCTAATTTCTAGTATTGCAAGATTGATTTCCTATAACAGTTTTATAGTAGCATGAAATATGGCCTGAAGTGGAACTTTACTATGAATGACACAAGTCAAGTGTTTTTGTTACAATTATTCGTGTATTTTAGGGATGAAGCACGGCCTGCATGTCTCCCACTGAGACATGAGTAGCCTGACTAAAGGTTATGAAATTGGGCCAAAAATGGTTTTCAATATATATATTGGGCCATTTTCTAAGCTAGGCTTGCTTGCTGTCACTTTTGTGATTGATCATGTTACTGAGAAAAATGAATGCAGTTGCAACAAAAGTAAGTGTCAGTAATCAGCCTAATATTGTAAGAATTTATTTCAGCTGAACATCTGATGTAGTCACCAAACCACTATTAAATTAGAATCTTCATTCATAAGATTCTTCATTCATTGCTTCTTAAATTTTTACATCATTTCTGATCCCCACAGTGCTGTGAAGGTGCTTTATACTATACTTCCAGATACTTATCTGTATTTCATGCAGTCACTTTTATATTTTGTTCTCTTTACTTTTTATTTTTCTGTTCTTGTTGTTTTGTGTTTAGTTTTGAGGTGTTTTGTTTTGTTTTGTTTTTATATTTTGTTTCTCACTATTTGGAAACGTAGTAATGCAGGCATATCTTGATTCAGCTTCTCTGGTTGCATAAAAAAAGAAATTTTTAATTAGTGTGTTACCATAATATTCCATTTTCCACATTAGAAATCAAAAATAGTGCTTCAGTTATTTGCTTAAGTTAGTTCTATTTTTGCTCTTTCCTAGATTCCATCTGTGTAATTAGATAAAGTGAAAGAAAGGTAGAATTTGGAAATATGTGTGTTTATCCTTTGCTGTTCTTATTTTTATGTGCTTCTGTTTTCCTTTGCACTCTAAAAACAGTCAGATACTAGTAGTGATATTACATGCTTGGGCTGTTAGCCATCTTATCAGGGCCAGTTGCATATCTACTATTTCAGATTTGTCAGCTTGGCTTTATTTTCTAAAAGGCTGGTCCCTTGATGTCTTTTTCTGCCGTCTGCTAGCCTTCGTAGAGTTCACTGAGGGCCTGATGGCATGCCATAGATGTTTTGTCACTATTTGCATTCCTGAAAGGTTTTCCAAACACCCCCTGTAAAATATATTATTTGTTTGGTCTATATCCCGTGATTATAAAAACTGTCTGTATTTTTTTATTTAATGTATGAAGTAGTTGCCATCAGAAGCTCCAATAACATGCTGTCACAGCCCTGATTATGTTTTGCTAATGTCTAAATATAGCAAGATCAGATGATGGGGTGGCAGTGTTTGCCTTCACTGTCTCTTCATCAGAGAAGTAAGGAGAAAAATTAATATGGAAGGAGGTTATTTGTCTGTGGCAACAATGAAGAGATTGGGCAATTGTGGTCCTAGAATGTCTTATTTCAGCCTATGGTACAGGATTTGCAAATTTCCATCTTGCAACTAGGCCAACAAAGGCTAGAAAATTGGCAGGAGAAATAGCTCATACAAAGCAATCAGGAGGCTATCCAGAGAAGTATGCATGTTTAAAACAGAAATAGTTAGAATTTTAGCTAGGCACTATAGGGCAGTCTTTGTCCTAGGATATAGGATGAAATTCCATTTCTGATTTATAAAAAAAAGTGTTATTAAGTGTATACTTCATGTAGTGCCCTGAACATAGTGATGGTATGCAGGGCCATAACCTCATTATGAAAAATAATTGATCTTTATGAAAATATTCCACAGTGCTACTGAAATGTCTGGAAAATGCCTGCATTTCATTGACACAAATGTCTGCTTAGGTACAGGGTGAGATAGAAGCTACGTTCTGGATAGTCTCTTGTTACCCTGTCTGCTGTGTCCTCAAATCAGTTATGAATGTACATCTACAAGCAGAAAATTGTGACGTGTCAATGTATTCATTCTCAAATATATAACATTAAAAGAAAAGGGACAATGGGTATAACTTCCATCATTTACTCCATCAATGTATAGCAGAAATTGCCATAAGTAGCATAAATATCGAGATATAGCAGAAGAAACAGCGTGATGCAGTAAATCATTCAGCATCTTCTGAACTATGTGGGTGTTGGAGCACATACTGAAAGGCCAAACTTCTCCCCCCTTTACGAGTCAGACTGTTGAGTGCTGAGTTAGTACTTGCTACTGGTGTTACAGGATAGGTAGGAGCAGGTTAAAGCAGCTGGTGCACGTGGGGCAGCATCTCTTAGAAAGAGTCATTGCTCCTCCAGCCTGTGACAGGCTCCTTTGCTCACCCTCATTGCTGTGGCAGCAGGGTGGGAAGCACAGACATGAGCAATAAATAGGTGAGTGACACCTTATAGAACAAGAAGAGGGTTTGATATTTGTATCAACTGGAATTACAGACAAGTAGCTGCAATTTACATCTCTCCAAACCTGACTTTCAAGACATTTAACGTGCTAAAGACAAGAATTTGTGTTAATTACTTCGGAAGGACTGCTCGTGTGGAGAACTGCAATCAAATTTACTAGAATGGTCTAGATTATTTGACATGAATCTGGTGACAGTAGTTCACATAGATTGTTTTTCTTTATTCTAAAATATTTCTAGAAAATAAATTTGGTAGTGTGTATAATTAGGCTAAGGATAATAAAAGGAATAGATGCTTTTAATCTTGAGGAAAATAAAATAGAACTACTCATTTGTTTTATAATATTTGCCCTTCTGAGTTAATCTATATTCACAGAACTCTGATGTAATAACTTGGTACTGAATTTTAATAACTGTTATTGACATACGATAGTTCTAAGGTACTAGAACTCTTCCTTCCTAAAAATTTCTTGATTAATGTTGCATTTCAAAAACCCTGGGATAGAAAATCATTGAACTATAAATTTTTGACAGTGTTGTAATGACTAAATTTTTGTCATTAATTCAATGACAATTTTGTCAATAATTTTTGCATTAATTCAAGATGTAGTTTAATTTTTGTATTGCTCAATTACTGATTACTTTTATAATGTTACTAAGGAAACTATAGAAATGCTTGTTCTTATATTGGAACCTGTCATTATCACTAACATCATAGATATAAACCCATAACCAATAGTTATGAGTACATACAAGAAATCATGTCAAACTTCCCTGCACAAATATTTTAAGTAAATAATTCTTCAGTAGCCAAGACACACCATTTTAGCTCTCCAACCTTGGCTTCTGCTTAAGTGATATCATTTGGCTCTGTATCATCTGCCTTCATCTCTCTGCTGAACTTAACGACTTTCACAGACTCTCCAGAACACATGAAAAAACAGCTAATGAAATTTGATTTTTATTTTCTTATGCATATTAAACACATATGAATTAATCATTGATTGCATTTCATTTTATATTGTATAAAAATGGCCTGTAGTTATATCTGAAATTGCTAATTCATTTGAGTAACTACTTTTAGTAATTTTAAAGGCAGAAATTTTTAGGTTTTCTCACATTTTCTCTTATCTGTGTTTTCTATTATTATTATTATTAT
>VZTI01001626.1:212458-238695 GCA_013397865.1 Struthidea cinerea | reverse complement strand
TCAGTGTCAATCACAGCGACAGGTTCCCCTCAAGACCTTTCTTCATCCTTGTAGCCCTGCTTTGGATTCTCTCTAATAACTTTATATCCTTCTACTATGGCACCCAAAACTCGAGGTGAGGCCACATCCGTGCAAAGTAGAGTGGATCAACTTGAACTATATCAACTAACCACATGCCTCTTAATATGTTCACATGAACAAATTCTTACCATAACAAACATTACACTTTGTTGTAACTAAAGAAGCCACCAAAAAGCAATGCCAAGCTGCATAGTATGCAAATTGTAATACCCACAATCACCTAAAGATCACCACAGAAATCAACTGAGATCAAAATCTGACTCCTGCCTCTAAAGAGAAAGAACACTCCCCCTCCATTAAATTATTTTCTCAACTGTTTTATTTTGAGAAAAAGGATTGCTACATTTACCCCAAAGAAAACTTCAAAAAGGTTAAAAGAAAAGACAAAACGCTATTTCCCCAGAGATCTCACTTGTTTTTTGAAGGATAAACTAGAATGCCAAAAATAGGAGGACACAAATTAGGCATGAAATTTGGTCTGGATTCTTTTAGCTGTCGTTATTTTTCAATGACAGAATTTACACCGTTACAGACTCAGAGGGATAATATCAAAAGTAAAGTTGCAGACAACTGCCCCTGTAGTTGGGACTCTTATTTCTGTTTAAAGGAGATAACTCATGTTCATTTCCAAATTGCACCCAAATACTTTCCTATAGAACTATACATAGGCTACTGAAACAGGACAGAAGTACTCTAGGTAGAAAAATTCAGTTTAATGCCTTTGTGGTCCCTGATCTTCTGCTGGTTTTTTTTTTAATTTTCACTCAAGAATTTCTGAAGCACTTTTCTGTATAAATTAACCTTAATGCTGAGAGAAAACATGATAACCTCATTATTCAAGAGTGCGAAGGACTGAAAAGAACAGAACCTGGATACTACTACTTAAGTTAGGAAGTGTAGCTGAAGGAGTAGTAGGTCAGGAGAGGGAATTAGAGCAGTATTTGTTCCACACTTCTAAATTGTATGATTGCATATATGTGTATATATAAGAGGATACCACCTTACCATGTAGTTTAGTACTGACAGTGGTTTCCAAAACCATCGTATTCTTCATATGCAGGACTAGGTTTCACACAGAACCACGCACAATTTAGGCATAACTTTGAATATTTGTTTACTAGTTTGATTCTGCCCAGATGTAGTTGATAATTAGTTAGTTGCCCATGGGGAAGTATACATGCATGATTTTGGTTATGAAATTTTCATAAAATCATTTTGTGGGCTTCCTATGACACTTCTGGAACAGCTTTTGGCAAACACTGGATTAAGCAAATTCTGAATATGTTTGGGTTTTTTTCCTCCATATTTTTAATAGATACCTTATCATGAACAACAGAAATTTGACTGGATCCACAACTGTAAAGGTTAACTGTATTGAAGTTGTACATGACGTCTCTTCCATTCCCAAAAATACACAAAAGCTGTATATATGCACACTGCAGTATGTGATTCTAGAATTTTGATGGAATATTTCCCAAGCATGGGATGAGGAAAGTGAAAATTTTAGAACGTACTTTGCTTTTCTGTTTTCCTACTATTTTTGTCTTTAAAAAAATGCCTCCCCATGAAAATTTGTCTTTGAAATAGAAATGCTAACACCTGACACCCTTTTTCTTTTACAGTGTTTTAAGTAACACTCTTTCAGTACTCCATTGCATCCTCTTTGTTCCGTGAAAAAAAAAGACAGAATAATCTGCCTGTTATTTTGGCAGGAAAAAGGCTTCTGACAGGCTTAAAAATGCTCTTTACTCAGGAGAATACTACCTGCATGTCCCTGTCTCAAGTGATTTAGTTAACTTACCGAAGCATCCAACTTCTGAACTGTTTGAATTTTGTTCACAACTAAGGAGACTAGGTCGGCCACTCTAAACAAAATGCTTGTGAACTAATTCTGAGATAAGGTGGAGCTCAGACAAAATTGGAAAACTTTCTAGTCAAATATTCATATAAAATTGCATTGCTGTCTTAAATTTCTTTTTCTTTCAAACTTCACTTTTGATCACCCTCTATGTTTCGAAGATATTATGCTTTTATCAAAACCATTTTTTATGTTGTCATGCACATTTTCAACACATAAAACCACAGTTACACAAAATGACAGACAATTAGTTTTTAATCACCTTCAGTGGAAATGGAAATATAAAAACAATGCTCGTTTCTGTTTATCATTATAAAGCCAGCAGAGAAAATGTCAAAACAAAAGTAATACTTTGTGAAACACAGTTTTCCCATGCACACAAACTGTTAGTCAGGATTTTGAAAGGATGTAACAAATTGATATAATAGCAAGTGAGAAGTGCAGTACTGGAATCAGTACTCCAGGTGGGGTCTCACAGAAGCAGAGTAGAGGGGAAGAATCACCTCTCTTGACTTGCTGGCCACCTTTCTTGTGTTTCAGCCCATTATGCAGTTGATTTTCTTGATCTTGCTGTCATTGCTAAGATATTAAAGAGCATCAGTGCCAAGACAGAGGCCTGAGGGCCATCACTTGTCACCAGCCTCCACCTAAACATAGAGCTGTTGACCACAACTCTCTGGTTGCATCCATTCATTCACCCAGTTCACTAACCACTGAATAGTCCACCCTTCAGATACATGTCTTTTTAATTTGGAAATAAGGATGCTTCATGGGACTGTATTGAAGGCCTTACAGAGGTCTAGGTAGATAACAATGGGTCACTCTTTCCTTGTCAACTGTTGTAGTCACTCCATAATAGCAGAACACCACATTGGTCAGGCATAACTTGTTGTCAGTCTAGTTGCGTTGGTGGCCTTGGATAACCTCATCTTAAATGTTGCTTAACATTGCTTTCATGAGGATATGCTCCATGACCTTCTCAGGCACAGGAGTGAGTCTTCCAGTCTGTAGTTCACAGGATCTTCCTTCGTCCCCTCTGTAAAAATAGGAATGATATTTCCCTTTTTTCAATCTCCAGGGACATTGCCTGATCACCATGACCTTTCAAATGTGACGGACAGTGGAAACAACAATGACTTGGAAGCAACATCAGCCATTTGCCTTGGGATGCATCTCATTAGGCCCCTAGATTTGTGGCTATTCAACTTCATGAAGTGGTCTTAATTTGCTCTTTTCTTACAGTGAGAGGGGCATCGCTCCCCAACATCCACCTAGGGTTCGGGGACTTGAAAGATGCAATTATAAATTACATCTGAGCTTTTATTCTGTAGGAAAGTTTACAGTTTATGAGCAAGGACACAAATGAATTTAAATTGAATGCAGAAAAACTCTCTAGAAATGAGCCTTGAAGAGACAAAAGTTGGGAAATTAATCATTGTTATTTGCTTTTAGTAATTTAATTTAAAGGTCAACTTTTACTTACTTTGCTCCTTTCAGGTATGTAAGTCATGGCTGCATTTTCTTTCTTCTTCAAATATATGCTGCATTGCATTAGCAAAAGTGGGAATGCGATTCTCTTCTTGTTTCAAGTTAGCAATAAGCAATGGAGTCCAAGAAGGTACCTGGAATGTTCTAGAATTGGTGTAATTCAAGTGAGAATTGGTGCAAGGACAGTCGAATATACACAGTGGCTTTTGATAATCTTTTCTTTGTCTATCAATGCTTTAATTTTACAGTTTACATGACTGAAGTTCATTGTAGAAATTTACAAACACGTATTTTGTTTAAGGTAAAATTTTAGCTCCTTGAAAATTTGTTGACTCTATTATTTTTTTTTAATTTGTCTGAAGAAGAAGGCCACTGGTTTGGTTTGGTTGGTTGGTTTGTTTGTTTGTTTGTTTTAATTCTAGTGTACCCTTATTTAAAAAAATACCATAACTGAGATTAAAAATTTAAAAGTAACTACTAATATCTAAATCTATTGAACTTTTTTTATTACCCTGAGAAGACAAAACTAATGCAGTGAAACCAAAAGTTTGGGTTTTTTTGCAACAGTGTTCAACAGGAAACTCATCTTTCTGTGAACTGTGGAACACATTTTGAATGTTTGTATTTTGTAGATAAAATCTTGATTCTATTTTACGCTCTTGTAAGTCTCAATAGATTTGAGATCCTAATTTCAAATCAATTTTTCTTATTACATATCAACAGGTCTGTTTTAATTTTTTAGGTCATTTAATGAATTCAAAGGCTTCATATTTACTATTACTTCTCTGCACACTTCACTCATGCCTCATTTATTTGTAGGTAATTATAACTTATCAGCTGTTTTGCTCTTTCTGCATTTGAAAACTAGTTTGTTCATCAAAATCATCAAACTGATTTTGAAATATTATGATGTTGTGTGATCTTATGAAGTAAGAAAATAAACAAGGTAAGGCCCTTCATTAAAACGTGACAGCAAGTTTTCATTTCGGTGTGGTGGGTTTGTTATTGACTGTAAATATTTCTATGACAGACAGTGTCATATTTTCATAGAAACAGATTGTCCTTCAAGGAAACAAAAAACCAACTAATCAAAACCACACCAAAACTTTGGCAGGGATTGCTATCAGAAAACCTTGTATTTGTATTCCGTCATTACAAGCAGAAAAGAAAAATGGCAAGTTTATTTACAAGGGGGAGTATGATAAGATTGCTTTAGTTTTCAAAGTTGGTTGGAAATTGGTGCACATGGGATTTGCTTTATAAAAATATTTTACGATTGAAATGCCCATTGTTTTTTCTAAATTTTTTTTCTGTTTTAGCAAATGCAATGCACAAAAGTAGAAGACATTTTACTGTGTCACTGCTCTGAATGTGTTAGAGTTTTACAAAGAAAAGTTTTTTTGTATAGAATGTACGTAACTTCTGGTTAGGGAATTTTTGAGAAGATATTCACTAGAAATAGTTTCAGTGGTACCCACGTGTTGAATATAAGTGGAATCCCTGGAATTCTGTAACATGTCAGTCTCTGAGGTTTGTTGATTCTCTTCGCATTGCCATTTATGCTTTTAAACAGCATTCCTGCATGCACAGAAGTGCATGAAGATGATAGAGCAGATATGAAATGTTTATGGAATAATGAATGCAAAAATTGTCAAGATAAATCAAGGATAAGGTGTTTATTAAATTGAGAACTCAAGAACTTCTCTGCAGTTAGCGACTTCCACTGAATGCTGAATATAGCTAGATCTCTTGGTATTCATTTTGTGTTTCTATGCCTTGGAAGAAGTATTTCAATATGCATTCAGAGAAGGGGAGGCTGTCAGGCATATGGGGCAATGTCTCAGCTGCCCTTAATATTTCATTTTTTTAGATTTTGATATTGCTGCTCATCAGAGTGGTTACTGACCACTTCTCACCCAAAATCAAGTGATAGATTCCATTGCAGATTTCTGCCCCTTGATACCAACAAGCAGAGAAGTAATTGCTTGTAAGAACCAGCTATGAAGTATTTCATCCACTGTGCTTTTGAAGTACTTAAATAGAATTTCTACTTCTGCCTACTTTGGTTCCATGCAAGCGCTCTAAGAGATATAAATTTTTTTGGATTGATTTGTCAGCAATGTATTTCAGGATTAGGTAAATCTTGTTAAAAAAGCTAGCAATGTAAATCACAGCCTGCATTCTTAAGAAGTTAATCTACACTAGAACTCATGTTTTGACAAAGCATCCTATTTCTCAGGGTATCAGTTAAATGCCCACTAGTCCTTATTATCAGGGCCGTTAGTCTTCATGTGCGGAAATTTTTGTCTTAATAAATTTATACTCTCCTTTTGATTTTGAGAATGATATTTTTTTGACTTCTATGAAATACATGCTGTCAATGAGATACGTGTTTACTTCAGTATCACTCTGATGACTTTTTCCAATTATTTTTGTCAGTTCTCAAAATAGGCTTGTGTGACAGTAGTTGAGTGTGAGTGTTCAAATTCACCTCATAGACTGAAACATACAGTTCCTCATGAAAACTTGTTAGAATTAAGGTGCTTAGGTACTCAGTTTCCATCAATCTGTACTGATTAAGGTCAACATTGAAAGGCAAGGCGATCTAAACTTTTTTTTAGAAACCTAGCCATGCTGAAAGGTTCCTAGTGGGAGTCTCATAATGCCCCCAACTCCTGTCAATTTCACCTCTAGCACTATTTATGTCTCAACATAAGGATTTGAAAGTTGGAAATCCACCAAAGACACTAGCAGATATATAAATGTCTCAAAGGAAATGACTGAGGAAAACATGAAGTATTAAAATGGAATTGATTTCTAACAAATGCCAAATGCCATCAGAGAGGTCAACTTCTTTTCTTAGAGTTAGGTTGAAAAGAGAATAACTATATTTGATAATGTGGTAAATAACAGAGCTCAAGTATCTCCTGTGGCAGGATGGCTACTAAAGCAACTAATAAACAGTAAAGAGGTCATAAAACACCTGTGGAAACACACAGACATTCCTGACTGGGAGCCTTGTTCACAGAGAACCCATATGAGACTTCATGACACAGAAGAATACAAAGAAGAGGAAAGGATAGAAGCACAAAACTTTTGTCTTCCTTTTTTTCTTTTTTTTTCTGACACCACGGGAAGGAATCAGATTTATACCCAAGGGACTAAGTAGGGACAGGACAGTTCCAGCCATGATGCTTCTCCCTGGCACAGCACAGCAGAGTCTATGCTGAGACCTCTGCCGTGGAGAGCTTAGTCAGCTCTTGGCATGGCATATCACAAATTGTGTCTTTGGAGTGGTAAGGACAGAGGAGATGCAAGGTAAACTATGACATAGGTAAATCACTTAGTTAATGTTAAATAGAGTAAATGGCTTTACCTCTCCACACCAAACCTGCTCATAGTTTCACAAATGATGTTTACTACATTTTAGGCATATGATCATCACCACACAGAGTAATCCAAAGGGAAAGAGAACCTAAACAGTATAGAAATCATCTACAGGAGTTTCTGTTCTCCAACTGTCCCAAGGCACAAGGTACAAACTGCATAAAATCATGCTGATTCCATTAGGTCAAAACAGAGCTCGAACTTTTGTCATCACAACAGTCAGGTTGAGTTTAACAGAGTTTTGGCTTCAGAGAAATTGCATCAGAAATTAGGTGAATGAATCTTTTGGTCTGCATGCTGTACTAGACATTTACTATATTAACAAGAAAACTTGTTAGTTTTCTTTAGTAGTGAATTCCGAAAGCACTGTTGAGTTATAGTGAAAGAAAACCAAATACAGTAATTTGATCTCAGCCAAATAGAAATAAAATTGTTCATACACATTTATGCACCACATAAACAAGTTATGATGTGCCTTGTAATTTTTGATACTATCTTTGATAAATAGATATCCAAAAATAAGAATAATCATCTTTGAGAAAATTGTCTTCCAAATCTTGAATGACATTCTTTGGATCTAACACAGTAAAGTTCCACTGTAAATGATAAACCTTAGAGAAGAGTGTCAATTAAGTTCACCAGGATTTAGAAACAAAAAATCATAAAAACAATACTAAATTTTTGTTATTGTGGAAATCAGTTTACTCAAAATATTTTACATAAAGGTTAATTTTTAAAATTTCCTTTATGGTTTGTCTTGTGCTGAAGAATAAACTCAAAAAAGCTTTTACCTAAGTGGCCATGAATGATGTTTGGCCCTGATGATAGTTACTGTAAAAAATTATAGGTTAGAGATAGAAAAAGTGGGAGGTGGTCTACAAGCAAGAAGAAATTAAAAAGGATGATCAGAAAAGAAAGAAATATGGAAATATGGAGATGAACCTGAAAGAAGGCTTGTACTGGAACAGGGTATTTTCAACAGGTAGACAGAAGTGACTGGCCACAGCCTGTGGGAGAGAGAGTCAAGACCAGAAAGCAGCATTTCTGTTCTTCCTCATGGACTGTTTTATTCCCATTTACTTGGCCCTTCACACAGACAGGTTTAACACATGCATGCATGCATGCACGCACACACCCACACACACACAAAAAAGAGAGAAAAGAGAAAAAAGGAGTTTTGTTGGCTTTTTCACTCTGAACTGCAACAAAGTTATTCGATGTGCTGTGCTTTATCACTGGAATGTCGTACATCAAACATCAAGGCAAGCAACATCGTATATATTGTGCCACCAAGCTCATTTATCTACTGCTAAGGCATCCGAATTATTTACAGTCAAGTTATATTACTGATATTTTCTTGAAAAATTGAAGAAATGAGATATTAGTCTGACTGAATTAGAGCAATGCACATTTTTCCACCAAAATTTACTGTACTGAGAACTATTCTGGTATGGGTCAGGGAAGCTCCTAGTGGATGTACAACAGTATGTTTACAATATCTCTCCCACTTCTGCAACCATCTCAGAAATATAACTGAAGATAACAGTTAGTAAGTTCTTGAAAACATAGCTGAAACACATCTGTGTTAATAAATGCTGGATTCAGATAGAAATATTTTAACTAAATATGTTACTGTATGAAGTACATTTTGGACTATGAAGTGATTTGCTAGGTACTTGCTGCACAGACAGAAGGATGGAGGTACAGGTAACTGCTTTGTCAAGTTTAGGTTATTCTCTAGTCCTCAAGAGTTGTAAAAGTTTCTCTTAATAATCCTTATTGGAGATAATCCACTTTTTGACACCACCTTTATTGGTACACAGGATAATACCTTAGTATTGTACCTGGGAATTGGAGGGTATCGTATATAGTACCTCATGCCGTCTTATTCAGAGGACTGCAGAGCAAACAGTCTTAACTGGGGACTCCGACATGCCCACTGAATGCCCTGAATACCAGCTTGTTAGGTGGCTTAATTGGCGTTCTGGGGCTCAGGGCTCTCTCCCTCTAAGAAGTGGCAGTCCATTATTTCACTGTAATAGACACTAGAAAAACATGGAACTTAAGAATTTTGTCATAGAAACGCTAAACACTATCTGTATTGTAGTGTATATTTCATATTTGTTGTCTTTTTCACTACTGTGGTAGGGAAGAAATTGATTCAAGAGATGCAAGAAAAGCAACTTCACACACAGGTTTCAGACTAAGTAGGAGGGTTCACATCAGCACTTTTAGGAAATGACAAAGTTCTCACTTGTCAGAGTGTGCAGTAACAGTGAAAAATCCATCTGGCAGAAGGTAACTGCAGTTAGTAGAAAATGGATTTCATAGTTTCTATGAAAATGTTAAACTCTTGTGTGCTCCCTTCAGACTTTAAATAACTTTTAGCAGGGAATAATTAAAGGAACTGTAATAATACGACATATTTGCATATATGGTTATGGTGTTTGACCCTGGCTGGACACCTGGTGCCCACCAAAGCCACTGTGTCACTCCCTTCCTCAGCTGGACAAGGGAGAGAAAATATAACTAAAGTCTTGTGGGTTGAGATAAGGACAAGGAGAGATCTCTCACCCATTACTGTCATGAGCAAAACTCAGGGAAATCAGTTTAATTTATTGCCAACCAAATCAGAGTAGGGGGATGAGAACTAAAACCAAATCTTAAAAATATCTTCCACCCACTGCTCCCTTCTTCCTGGTTAAACTTTACCCCCAATTTTCCTTCCCTCCTCTCTCCCAGTGGCCCAGGGGGATGGGGAATGGGGATTGTGGTTAGTTCATCACCTGTTTTTTCTTCTCCTTCTTCCTTCTCAGAGGGAGGACGCCTCACACTCTACCCCTGTTCCAGCATGGGGTTCCTCCCACAGGAGACAGTCCTCCACTAATTTCTATAATTTGAAGTTCATGTTCTCTTTCACATGGTCTGCAGTTCTTCACAAAGTGCTCCAAAGTGGGTTCCTTCCATAGGGTGCAGTCCCTCAGGACCAGGCTGCTCCAGTGTAGGTCCCTCACGTGGTCGCAAATACTGCCAGTAAACCTGCTCCAGTGTGAGCTCCTCTCTTCATGGTTCCACAGGCCTGCCAGGAGCCTGCTCCAGCATGGGATTCCCACAGTGTCACTGCCTCCCTTGGACAACCACCTGCTCCAGCACAGGGTCCTCCACAGGCTGCATGTAATTACCTGCTCTGTTGTTGATGTCTATGGGCTGCAGGAGGACAGCGTGTCTCACCATAGTCTTCCCCATGGTCTGCAGGAGAATCTCTGCTCTGGTGCCTGGAGCACGTTCTGCCCTTGCTTCACTGCAGCCTTGGTGTCTGCAGGGCTGTATCTCACATACTCTTACTCCTCTCTTCTCCATCTGCAATTGCATGGCAGTGTTTTCCTCTTCTTAAATCTGTTATCCCAGAGGTGCTACCACTGTTGTTGATGGTGTTGGCCTTGGCCAGCAATGGGTCCATTTTGGAGCTGAAGAAGCTTCTGGCAGTTTCTCACTGAAGCCACACCTGTAGCCCCCCACTACCAGAACCTTGCCATGCAAACCCAGAACAGTAGTCATCTGGAATAGCAACAACAGCATTTTACAACTTTTTAGGTGTTTCTAATATTCTTTTTAAATTTACATCACACTCACATTTTTATCCTGTCTGAAAATCCTTCTGGAAGTTGCTGGTTCAGCACCCCTACTAAAAACTAGTTTTAAGACACCTTGCCTCTTTGTGTGTCATTATCTGATAGTTTTGTCACACCCACTTTCAGATTATTCCATCCCTCTTCAAAACTGTCAATTCCTGTGCCTTAAACATTTTGACACCTGTATCACACGTGTGCCCCTAGTTTCTCCTCTATGATAAAAATTTGCATGCAGTAACAAGTGAAAGGCACCAAGACCTCTTTTCTGCTCCTGGGTTTCATGCATGACATACAGTTTACTGATCTCTCATCTACTCTCAAGAGCAGTAGAAAGTCTGTGGAGCTTCTCTGTGTTCAAATACTCAGTCCACCATATGGAGATGCATATAGAAAAGGGGAAGAAATATTGTAGGAGTGGGTGGTGAGTTCACTTTCATGAATAACAGTGTAGGCATCTTTGTCTTACCCCTATTCACAGTACATAATTTGTTGCCTGAGTCTCATCTGGCGGACCAGGAAAGAGCCAACCAGTCATCCTGTTACTATCATCAATGCTTTTTTCAGTAATTCTGTTCAATTTATTTAGCTAATAAAATTTGAATCAATTTAATTAGTTTCCCATTGTTTCAAGGCATTAAGGCATGTGTCTACCTTTAAGCAAATGATTAACTGAATTACATTCAAAGGATGACTAATCGCACTTTTAAAAGGTTTAAATACTCCTTTGAAGCTAACCTTAATTTTTACACTACAATAACAACTGTAAGTGAAGGCTTAGAGACATCTAATCATCAATCCTTTCTTCATGTTATCAAAGGGAACAAGATTGTTCTTAGATCCTACATCTACACTGAGTTCCTGTGACATGCAGCTGCTTAGAGTCTAGCATTTAATTCTTGGTCCCTGACACGTTCATTTCAGTGTAGTTCTATAACCAGACCAACCATAGCTGACTGCAGCTTATCTTAAAATTCCCTTTAAAATGTTAGCACCACTATGGAGAAAAATTTTAGCTAAATTTACCAAAAAGCTAATACAATTCCATGTCTGCCGATTAGGTACTTGTACCACATGAAATAGCATCCTACATTTCACGTTTCAGAGCGAGAAAAAACACAAAGTAACGTAGTCATGCACATACAGACACAAAAAGGGAGCTGCACTGACAATGCTGTAAGTAGAGGAGGGTAAGGATATTTCTTTCTGACTATGGTGACAGGCAAATATTGTGATTTTACTTTTGTTACAGCTATCCAACAATTCCAGTAACAGTATGTGTTCCATGTGAATCAATAGGTGAAAGCAAAGTCTGGTGACATGGAAAGAATACAGAGCTGCTGCTTGCCACTGTAGGGAGAAAGTTCATTTGTCCAAAGCTCAACTCCAGTTGCTGCCAGAACTGTGGGGGACAACAAAAAGAGTTTTTCCAAATACAATAATGGCAATAAGTTCTGTAAAAATAACATTTAATCCATTACAGGCTGAGGATGGTCATCTCACAAATAGCGACATGGACAAGGCAGAGGTATTTAATGTATTTTTTGCCTCCGTCTTCCACAGGCATGATGGACCAAGGGGTTCCCAGTGCCCTGAGTTGGAGTACCATGAGAATGATCAAGTCCCAGTCGACCCTGCAGTTGTGCGGGATCTGCTGCTCCAGCTGGATCCCTAAAAATCTATGGGGCCTGATGTTATTCGTCCAAGGATCTGCAAAGCGCTGCATGATGTCATCACAAAACCTCTTTCAGTGATTTTTCAGCAGTCTTGGGAATCCTGAGACTTCCCAGCTGACTGGAAGCTGGACAATATTATCCTGATTTTCAAGAATAGCAAGGAGGACCCCAGAAACTACAGGACTGTCATTTCAGTGACTGGCAAATTTATGGAGAAGATTATTCTGCGAGGTATTGAATAACACCTGAAAGACAATGCAATCATTGGTCACAGCCAGCACAGCTGGGGGAAAGAAGAAAGAAGGAGTTGTCTACTGAGATCCTTACACATCATAAAAGATTGTGGCTATCCACTTGTTGAAATATCCGCGGTCTACTGCAAATGCAATATCCTTAACTACATATTAGGTATTGATATGTTGGGACTCATGATTGTATTAAGTCTTCCATAGAAAATAAGTAAATAAACTTCAAAAAGTAAATATACAGTTTTCTTTGTAAGTTGGTGTTTGGTTTTGGTTTTTTTTTATATGAAGTGAAGCTGGCCCACAAAGTCTCCCAGGGAGAGGTTAATAATCTGTTTGCTTGACAGAAACTCAGAAAAGCTGAGTGAGGTAAAAAGTCTGCCAGTGTTTATATAGGGCTAAAATGCACACACAAACTCTAATGCATACAGTATAAATAACAGGTATGTTCTGATCTAAAGTGTCAGAATGACAACCTCTTTAAATTCTTTTAAATGCTTCATAGGAGCAGAACCTGCCCATTTAGACATTCAGTGGCATGAAAAGTGCTAGCTGTTGGAAAGATGAATGAGATTCATGTTGACAGCTGCTTATAGCTCTTTTGGCTGCTATTTATAAAGTAGGGAGGTGGGGATACAAATCCGTCTATGTCAGCCTAGATGTTTTGATTTCGCTATTGCAGGTGATAAGGGTAACCTATTACATGTGGTAAATGCTCCATAAATTAAGCACACCACCGAGGGTTACCTGCTCTGTTATTAGTGCAGACTGGTTGAAGCTGTTCTGAGGCATGCGGTTCACAGCCATTAGTGTTTTCTTCTGTGGGTTTTGGTTACATCCTGACAGTTACACTGGAACTGTCACGTTCCAGTCCATCTCCCACCGTTTCTTACATCAGCTTGGAAAGAATGTGTCAAAAATACATCTGAAAAATGTTAATTTCTTGCAGCCTCTTGCTTTCAGGATTTGCGGAAAACATCCTGATAGATCTTCATGTTTAGAAAAGTGAAATTCAATGATGAAAATGATCTGATGGTTTCTTCCTACAATGAATTTTTTCCCAAGGTAGTATTTACTGAATATTTGCTATCTTGTATTTACCAATGTCTTTTCTTCTCTTAACTGTTTTTAAAATGTGCCAGAAAATATGGTTTCTGAAAATAACTGTAGGTGAATATTCTATGCCAAGACATTTTCACTGACACCCAGACCACATTTCTATTATTATTGTTACTATTATTATTATTACCACTATTGTTTTACTCTTTGAAATTGTGTTTTGTATTACAATAAATAGCTCCCCCTCCCACATATTTGCACCCCTCTGACATTGCTACCCCTAGTGAATATAGAGAATACAGCACAGAGAGCATCTGTTTTCACTAACAAATTGGGTCAGTTGCCATAAGCATATACTCCATTTGTGCAGGAAGAAATACCTTTCTTTTCCTGTGCTCATAGATGTATAAAATCTGAATGTACCAACAACAAATACTGTCAATATACAGGGCTGCCATGAGTTCAGAAACAGTTATGGTAAAACATCTGGATTTCTAAGTGGGAAATACCCATTAAATTCTATTCATTGTCAGGCATATGCAAATACTTCAAATATTTTTTTCATATTTTCTCTTTCTCTTACTCTATTTGGGTATTTTGCACAGTATCCATAACCACAGGATATCAGTGCTTTGAGTGTTGATGTATAACCATTATTAATCAAATGTGTGAATGAATGGATTTACTACTCGGATAATTTTCTTCACCAAGTCTTCACGTGGACCTGGATTTCATATTGGCTAGTGGTGTACTGAATCAGTGAAATAAAATCTCATCTACAAATAAGAGGACTCATTTGCATAAACAAACAAAACTAAGAGTAGTCTGGGGGAAAAAAAAAGCAACCAAAAAACCCCCAAAAAACAAACAAACAAAACAACAACAACAACAACAACAACAACAACAAAGCCAAAAAACCAATAAATCTGTAATCACAACAAGGAATTGGGCCAACCAGGTTTTATGAAGTCCTTCAGATTTGCCCTGGATCTAAACTGAATTCCTATAATGCCTTCATCTAAATCATCTACCTGAAGTGGTTTGTACCGGCATCCGCAGAGAAATTTGCTGTTCAGTGCAGTCAGTTCTCAGTGTTAGAATTTGGCAGAAACCTGTCTTGCTCAGCAATATTTATTAGCAATGGGAAATTCTAAAACAAGTGAGGGAAACAATTATGTGTAATTTTGTGCAAATGTGTCCATTTGGATGAGGGAAATTCTCCTCAAAATTAGAAAAGAAAAATAGGCACGTGGATTTGTTTTTTTTTTTTTTTAATATTGTACAAGTTTCTTTGCAGTGCAGGTTAGAAAACTGGTCTTATAGACACATGGTTTGTCAGGAGTGACCCTCACTAGTCAGTCTGGAATTGGTTAAAAGGCCTCAGTTCGAGGAGTTGCCTGACACCGTCCTCACTCCGCTATTGTGCCAAACTAATGCATTTATACTGCTTTTGAGACTCAGATTGCACAGTGCTATCTGGACTCATTAAGCCATCTGAAAAAGCTGCTTGCCCTTGATACCTCCATTTCACAGGGTAATCAAAGCTCTGAAACCAGAAGGTCAGTTTGCACAGAAAGTGGTGTTTGAATGGCCATGAGGAATATTAACTTGTACCGTCCCTTTTCTAAGTAAAAACTGTAGAGCAATTATAATTTCTAATCTTAACAGCGGAGCTTTAGTTGTGTGCAAGCAGATTCCAGCCTAACACGGTAACACACACAGCCACAGGCAGGTGCCTTCACATTTTAAATGACCCTTCATTGCTTGGCTGCCACATTTCCAGACACCAGACATTGTGTGTGGCAGCAGCCCTGTATGACCCAGCTGGTGACCAGTGAGGGGATGCCATGGTGACACAGGGCAGCTGTCACCAATGTCACACATGGCTCTCTGGCAAACTTCAGGATTCCAGGGAAGGCCATGCAGGTACCTCCATGACAGGTCTGCTGTCTCCACACTATAACAGACCCACAGAGGTACAAAAGAAAAAACTTGCAAATGTTTAATGCTTAATCTTAGTACTTGCCCATTGGTTCATAGCTTCCAACATAAATATTCCCTTGAAGGAGTCTACACAAGGCATGGGCATATTTTTACCTCGGTTTTTTATTGCTTTAGGCCCCAAGATTAGAACTACATTTCTTACAGTAAACAAAGGAGTAAGCATTATAATAATTTTGATTATCTGAGTAGAAATTTGAAATTTATTAGCTAGTTATTCATGATCCCTCTCTAGCAATCAGTGAACTCCCATTCCCTGAGCATATTTAATCCAAGCCTACAAGCTGTCTAATTTATAAGACTTTTCCTTTGACTCCAGATAGAGTCCTGCTTGGATCAAATCCCAGCAATTAGCTGGTAATTAAGACAGTAGAAATAAGTGATTTAAAATTTACTCTTGTACATTTTTTTATTGGGAGCCATTAGAATGGAAACTCTCCACCTATTGGAATTTCAGAATAAATACCGCTTAGAATAATAAAAACCTATTTTGTGAACACTCTAATTTGATTTCATGACAAGAACAAGGCAATTAATTAAATCGGAAAAGTTGCTGAAGACAAGTTAAGAGCTATAAACAATGTGTTAAACAAAATCCAGTGACAGGGAGTTTGTTTACAGATAATTTTAATCCTATGGGGAGAAAAGAATAAATAATATTTTGTGTCATTTCTTTTAAAGTATGCCAGTTTCATACCGTGGCTCTTCCCCTCATCCCCTCTGTCAAGTTGTACCTTTTTTTTAGCTGTTATGGTTGTGTAGGTTTATAGAATAATTTAGACTGGAAAAGAGTTTCTGGGATCATGTGGTTAAAACACTTCTGTTTCGGCAGGCAGAGCCCAGCCCGTATTGCCACATGGGTTTATTCAACCTTTGGTGCAGAACTTCACTTTTGTCTCCACTAAGACTCACCTAATTTTTCCAGCTTGTTGAGATTGATCTGAACAGATTGATTTTCTGTTTTGTTTTTTTTTTTTTCCAGTTGCATTTAATCTCTTCCCAACAGTGTTCATTTCTGAGAAGTCATGAAAGTCAAAGCCCTGACTGCAATATCAGCCATGCAAGCATATGTTGAACTGCAAGATGATCATCTATCATTGACTGATGTGATATCTTATTCTCTATAAAATATATTGAAAACCACACCTATTATATTTCTGTTAAAGAAAAAAAAAAGTTTTTAATAATTTCCTGGTATAAATCAGTGATTCTTGGTTATTTTTTAATTGAGAGGGTATTTAATTTTTCCTATGGTCTGTGAAGCACCTTGTCACTTATCATGTAAATCTCTAAAGAAAAGGTGATGATAACTTTTCTAACATTGATAAAAGATTATGGTGGTAAAAAACTGTAATTTGACAGACATTATTAGAAGTCTTTTCAACCAGCAATATCAATACTGATCCCACAAATGTTTGGACTTGTATCTTTTGCACAAGTTTATTGTAAAGTCTATGAGTTTTGAGTAGGTTTTCAGCTGGACATGAAATATACATGTAGCAATTCTTGAGCTCCAACTGATAGCAATACTTTCAACAAAGTGCTACTTGCTAAGAATATAGAAGTGTGGCTTTAGAGCTAGTTCTGCAATTGCCTTGGGTTTGTGTGGATCAAAGAACATGCGTATGATTAATATCTACACAGTCTTTTTATTGTAAGAATATGTGACTGAATTTTACCAGCATTATTGACTGCCACAAGGAACATCAGATAAGCTCCCAAACCATGGTGGCTGAGTTGCAGGGGTAGGTATTTTGAGTAGCATGGTTTATTTGCTTGGTGACAGCCTGACAGTAACCAAGTCTGTGTGAAGGTTTTTTGTAGAGTTTTCCTGTTAGCTTGCTAATTTTTGGCATAGGGACAGACAGTTTAATAATGCCTGTCTAAATAAATGCATCTTTGAATAATACTTTGGAAAAATGGAAGTTTATGTTTCTTATATGCACATCACAATTTTCTTAATAACAATATAATGGGCTTGGAAAGGTCAATAGTTGATGAACATTGAGAACATGTAGATGTTCTTTTGTCATAATAGCTACTTGTGTTATCATGTGTTACATTGCGATTGATTAGGCTTGAGAAACTGTCTTGTATTGGTATAAAGGGAAGTTTACAACTCCTTGTCAGTCACTTGTCTTTGGTTAAAACTTTTTTTTCAGTCCTGACTTGGAGACATCACTTTAGGAAAAATAATTGGTCTCACTCTCATTATTCAGTACACTCCAAGAATAATAAGTATTATTTATGCTGATAATTTATGGCATTGGTATATAATTAATCCAATTTATTTAAAAAACAAACTTCTGCCAGGGACTTATAGTTACCATTTCATTATTCACAAAATGAAAATTATATCAACTTAGTTTATACCTGTCAAACTATGCAGCAACAGAAAGCAAAACGTATTCTGCCTCAAAAACCTTAAGGTCTGTCTCTTTTTTTACCTTTAAACACTATTGAACATATGTAAACAACTTATAAATTAGCTCTGTGGAATGAATTGTGGAGGTAGAGCCAACTAGAGACCCTTCCTCAGCAAAGAAAGATACTGTATAATAAATAACTGCAGATTTGTTACATATCTCTCTATATATACAGTTACAGATATATATCTACACAGATATATATATGTATGTTTCCCTGGAGTTTTCCTTTGTGCTCTTAATTTTAAGGAGAAATGTAAATGTATAAACATTTTTTTTTACCTTTTTGTTTTTCAGATTCAGTCCCAAGATTCTGGTCTGTTTACATCTCCCCTCCAGTCTTTCTTAGAAATCCCATATACAAGTGTCGCTTTCAGGGAGCCGGGGGTGAACAACCCGGTGTGTTGTGGCCTTCCTAGGGAAAGCGTCCCGCCAGGGAAAGGCTTTTCTAGGAGCTTTAGCAACTTCCCTGGGTGACAGGTGATTTCAGCAAGGGTAGCGATTTCTCAGCTACAAGTGATTGCAGCTCTTGTGATTCAGCTCTTTGTGAATCACCCCAGCAGAACTCGGGGATAGAGAGACAGGAGCCTCGTATGGCACTTCCACAGAGGTACCTTTATTGTCCAGCAGCCTCTGTGAAGGAGAGGCCAGGGATGACAACGCCCTGCTCAGGGGCAGAAACAGGGGTCTTTTTATAGGAAAGGCAGGGGATGGGGTAGAAACCAGTCAGCCAACTGGGTACAAGGTGTTACCATCAGGAAGCAAGGCATGCTGGGGGTGTTCACCTGGTCAGCATAACCGAGAGGTAGGTTGCTTTTCTCTGGTGTGAGCCCTTTTGCCCTCAGGCTTCTCTTCTCCAAGGGAGTGCCAAGGGCTCACAGCCCTCCACATACAAGTACATAGAAATTGCATTTACCCCCACCCCAAATTCTCCCCCTATCACTCCCCAAATCAAATAAGTCAGGGAACAGATGTTCCAGCAGCTCATGTTTTGTATTGACCTTAATGGTATCTGGGATTCCAGCATGGCACAGGTGAGGGAGACCCTATTGGTGCTGCTGCTTTATCAAGCTGATAGACAGGATGAGGAACTGGGGTGAGGCTGGGATGAGGAGGTTAAAAATAGTAAGCAAACCATGTCTTTTTGGACGTAGCCTGTTGTTGGGATGGACTCTGAACAGAAGACCTGCAATTCTTTGTGTTCAGCCCATCTTGTGAGACAGAGGAGTTACTGTGCTGTAACGCTGATGGAAGGAGGGTGTCTGCAGCTAAGACTAAAGCAATGTTTTTTCCTGACTACCTTCAAACCTCAAAGAAAAAAAGAAAAAAATACAAAGCAAAAACTATTCATATTTCTAAATTTGAAGTATTGAATATTAATGTGCACATCTGTTCCAAATAAAAAAGCAGGGTCTGACTAAAAAACAACAGCAAAAAGCCCTCAGTGTTTGCTGTGCAGAAATGAGCATGTGATAAACAGTAGTCAATAATAAGGAAATGGCTGCAGTTACACTAAATGAAATGATAATGAGATTTTACCTTTCATATGGGTTTGAGGACCAATTGTCCCATATTAAGAAAATCATTACCATGCCACAGGTGAGTGAATAGAGGTTAGGCAGAAATTGACAAAACACTTGCATGAAAATGGAGACAAAAGATTAGGGTCACTTAGCCAAGGAAATAAGTGCATAAAAAAGAAAATTATTCAAAAATATGTGAAGCTGCTTAGGGCAGACTTTGCTTGCTCTCGTTTTTAATAACACAAGAGCAATGGGACCACATGGTACACCTGAAAAGCAAAGACAAGGAAATTAATAAAAAGTACTTTTCAAAAATATGCAGAACCCATTGCAGGAGAAAGTGAGCAGAACAAAGGAACTGGGGATTAGCTATATGGAGAAATAATGGGGCACTGTCTACAGAGTTAATTGCAATACATGTAGCACTAATTGGTGGGGATTGCTAAACTTTCTTATTTAAATCTCCTGTCTCCTGTTAAATTTCAGGCTTAAATCTCCTGCTTAACACTGGATTGAAACTAAAGGCAGGGACAGACTGTCTCATATTGTCTACTACAGTCGTCTTTAGTCTTCCTCTAAAGCATCTTTGGCTAGCCCTCATTGCTACAAGAAATTAGATCTGAATTTGAAATCTGATAAATTTTTCTGGTCTTGTAGTCCTGCCTTATATTTTTCCACCCTCAACTAAGATATTTAAAACTATCTGAGGATCTGTCTCTCAGAAGCATAAAGTTGAGGAACAAAAGGCTAAACAGCCCATGCACAAACTTTCCAAATATGATTGATTCTTTTATAAGTCAAGTTAAAGTCTTATGAGTTTGCTTTTCATTGCAGAAAAAAAAGATGGAATTTGAAGATTCTATTCTATAAAGCCCTCTGAAGAGCATCACAGTTCTGTGCAATAATCTATAACTGTATTTTCATTGTAGATATCTTTTATTTTATAGTAGCATTTTATATTCTCTTGAGTCATGAATCAAGCACCATAGGCAAGATTCATCTGCTGAAGATGAAAAGAAGCAGACAACATCCCCCTGGAGTCTGTAGTTGATATTCTGCTTCGAACACAGAAATTGAGTAGTTAACTTTCCAGAATGAAAACAACTTATTTAGCACTATTATGAACAATTATTCTCTCTTTTAAAATAAAACTGACAAACCAGGTTTTTTTGAGTTCTTGTGAGATGCAACTTTATATACGTGCATGTATGTGTGTGTATTTTGAATTACTTTTTGTCTAGAAGCAGGACATTTGCAGTGAAATATTTATATTGTTTTAAGTAAAGATGGTTTTACTTCTTCCTGCTTATTTCATCAGATGCAGTTTAGACTAATATATTCAAAATGAAAGGCTTCACAAATCACTATCAGATGTAGCCTCAGTCAGATTTATTATAATTTCTAACACTCGGTCAAAGAAATTAATTCTTCTGCTAATTGTTCAATGAATAGGCCTATCAGCCCACAAGCACAGTTATTGGAGCTGCCTTGGGACTTCCAGTTCTCAAACCAGCTGGAAAAGGGGCTATCATACAGAAAATATTCTGAGACTCTGGGAAAAGATATATAGAGTGCACTGTGTCTTTGTGTTCCCCTAGCAGCTGCTTACAGAGTGCTAATGCAATCTCGGAGGAGCCTGCCTGCCATTTCACTTGTAGGGTGACTGCAGCCATCGCAGCTGCTTCAAGTGAGATAAATGCAGAGGAAGAGGAGGGTACAAAATGAGTTAACCCTTGAGTAATATGGATAGAAATAGTGTAGAAGCCGACATAGAAAATGCCAAAGCAGAAAAATACAGTATGCCTGTGAGTGGACTGGTTGCTGTAGGAAAGCAATCTCTCTAGAAATATGTGTACTAAATGATGATGTGTGAAACATGACATGTTTTCAGTGCTTATTTACTCAAAGATACAAATTTTTCTGGATGTTTACTTACATGGTGGCTGGCAAGCCATGTCTCAGTGTGAAAAGAAACCACCACAACATGAAGAATTCATCTCAGAATTCCCAAATTATTCAGGTATAAATTAAAACTCGATCTGGGGAAAAAAAATAACACTAGCAAACTTAAAAGATACTTTTGAAATTATATCTTTTCCTGTAGAAATGATCATTGTCTATCCTATATGCTATGTACTTCAAAAGACCAGGGCCTCAGTCAAGTGCTTATTTAACAGATTTATTTTTATGGAAAACAAGCTTTCAAAGTCTGTTATTACCTACTATGGAGAGATCTTCAGATTAAAAAAATGAAAAAAACCCCACGCTTATAATTAATTCCATGTAGTTTGAAGAGCTCTCTGTTTGATTTATAATAATGACCTTGCTGGAACAAAAAGCTTGGACTACTGTCTGTAACATGTTTTGTTCTCCAACCAGGACTCTAAGGTATGGTACCAAAAATCAATTAGTCAAAAAAGTTGCTTGCATTTGCTAGGCAAGGATTGTGTCATTTAAACCTTTTCAACATTTTGTGGACAATCTTAGTTTTGGAAGGATCTAACCACACTTCTCCTGCCCCCAACATAATTCTGAAGTTTCATATTAAAAAATGTATCATGTTGATGCTTCTGAAGGCTAGTAATCATTTGAGGAGTTTTCTTCACAGCACTGCTGTTCATCTGCTGTAGAAATAAACCTCAATATATGCTGCCTGCAAAACTCTTCTCAGTATTGCACAGTGTGCTGACCTTAATTGTTTGCTTTTCCATCAGAGGAAAGGTGTTGTCTCTATCTCTTTAAGAGCCTCACACCTATTGTAAGTACCTGTTGGGGAGTAACAAATAAGCAGAAATCCCAAATCAAGATAATTCCTTCAGCAGAGAAGTTTAGATAAAAGACTGTGGAGGGAAATTCTGAATTTTGAAGTATCCGTTTCCTCCTAGATCTTATCTGTGTGGGGGATCCTTTGCGGTTGACTTTTTCTAATTGACTTTTTTTCTCCCTGCTCATAATAGCTGACATTCATTATCTGTAATCCAGAATCAATACTTAAACACTTGTTTCCTCATGCTCAGGCAGTGCTGGAGAGATTTCAACCACAGACTTACACAAATCTCTTGGAAATACTCAGAAGCAGTGACTACCTTGTAATTGTTGATCAGCCAATTTTGATAATGAGATATTACTAAAATTTCATGCCCCATTGCCCTGATACCCCGGGAATAATAAGAAAAAAATAGAAAATGGAAGAAATTTATATTCATCTTTTTTTTTTATTATTTAATTCTTTTTACGACCTAAAAAATTAAGGGAAATAGAATAGTTTGATCATAGTAAGTACATTATATTAAAAATTGCTCGTACTCTTAAAATGGGTAGGAAACACTTTTGACAGATGGTGCAAACCTTTTTTCCCCCCCCAAAAACCTATTACTGAAAGCAAACAAATTTAAAGGTCATTTTGTTACCACTCTCTCTTGTGCACCAGATGTCACAGTATAAGCAGAGAAAGTTACTGCTCCTTTTCTCTGGGACATGGAAGAGACATTTTAAGGTCACAGTAACAAAAAACAGCAGGTAGACGTGATCACAGCTGTACATCAGGCTGGAGAAATTTTGCTTTTTCATTGCAGAGATCCCCAGTAAACAGCCCTTCATTAAGAACAGTTACGATTTTCCTCTGTAACAATTACTTTGAGATCAACAAGCATGAGTTGGACGAGGCCCTACAAGCATGGGTGACTGCAGTTAAGCAGTAGGTAACTTCTGAACCCAAAAGATCTAAAGCCACAGATTTCCACTTTAGTGCAAACAACTGAATTAAAAAAACTGATTTGTGTCTAAGATATTCAGAGTAAGTCAGTGAAAAAAAAATGTATTACCATATGTATTTTTTTTTACATTTATTTTAATTACAGAATGTATGCAACATGTATGTTGCAAATTAAAAGCTCATAAGAGTGTAGATGCTTCAAATCAATCAAGTGTTTTCAAAATAGTGCTGCCAGGCTATCTCAGTTGGATTCTTGGCTGATGTAAATTACCATCTCTTCACTGAAGTCAATAGCTTTATGCTTACTTAAACCTGTGGGGGATTTGGTCCTATGCCAGATTAATACAAATCACTTAAAGGATTAATTTTGGTTTAAAAGTGTCAAATACAATTTTTGGTTCAAGAAGATAGTCATGAGTCTGACAGGTTTTGACAATAAAAGTTAATTACAAGCAACACGTGATGAAACAGAAGCATGAACATCTGATTTCTGCAGACTCTAGAGGCTGTGCAGTTGTAAATGAAGCACAGTGAGAAATCACTCAGCCAAAATGCATAAGAGAATATCTCAATTATGAAACTAACAATAAAATCATGTCCATACAGTTTAGTTATCAAAACAAATTAAGAGATTTAACTAAGGCACAACTGACTACTGTTTTTTAACCTGCAATAGATTAAAAAAACATGTACTGTTCTGATAGTTACTTTCCTTGGGAACTTGACCATAAAAATGCTTTTTGTTGGTGCAGATGTTTTGGTCTCATGGAAGTTAACAATGGATAACCATTAGCTTTTGGGAAAGGAGAAGAGAGATAGTCCTATTTTCCATTCCCTACTGTTCCACAAAGCTGAAACAGCATGTATCTAACCTGCCAGCTTATACTTTTGAAGAAAATGTCCTTAGTTGTAGTTTTATAAATGAAATGTGTGTGTCTGTGTGTTTATATATGAATGCATGTACATGCATTTGTATATCCATGTTATCTGCAGAACTCATAGTTTCACGGCACTGCCTGTCAAGGGCAGTCGCAAGCTGATTAAAACCACAGATTCACCTTATTGGGCTCCCTTTCCACAAATTTTAATAAAAACTAATTATATACCACAGTAATGCAGTCTAAAGTGTCTTTATCTCAGCCAAAAAAATGGAATTATGTCAATGCTGCTTAGGGGAAAATCAGCAAAGATAACCCTAAAAATGACCCTTAGTACTTGTTTTATTTGACCACAAAGCTGGGTCAGGGGAAGTGTAGGTCAGATAAGGTTTTTCACCCAGAGGGGGGTTGGGCACTGGAACAGGCTCCCCAGGGAAGTGGTCACAGCACCAGCGTGACAGAGCTCAAGAAGCATTGGAAAACACCCTCAGGGACATGGTGTGACTCTTAAGGTGACCTCCACAGGGCTGGCAGTTGGACCCCATGATCCTGATGGGTGTCTTCCAACTCAGCATATTCCATTATTCTATGGAGTCTCAGGGCCCTGAGGCCTTCAACAAGGCTCCATTGACCTCAGCAGCCTCAGCTGGGGTTTCTCAATAGTGGCTTCCTGCCCATGGGCCCAGGGGCTTAAACAGTCTGATCCATATGGCAGGCAGCCCTGCCTCCAGCAGTACTGGTTTCATGGCTGGAGGTGCCAGGCTGACCTTGGACCTGACCCTACCTCACCTGATGTGATGCTCCCCAGCGCCAGTGCTGTCCCCACCCTGACTCTGCTTAGGCTCCCTGGTCTGTTCCCTGTTTGGTGGGGCAAAGCCCTGCCTGGGCTGTGGCCACAGACTGGCTTTCACTGTGGAGCATCCCCCTGAACCCTGACAGGAAGGTAAATGGAATGAGGGACGTGCAGTTCCAGGAACTGTTCTGCACAATACCCCCACTGTGTTGGGAGCATCAGAGGAAATACAAAGACAAAGCTTTATGCATACCTTTTAGCAGATCTTTAGGGGCAGTTCCTAAAATATTCACACAAGATAGCCTGGATTGGAGGTCTAGACAGAGATCTAAAAACTAATGATTATATTTTCCAATATAGAGACTACATCTTGTGGAATACCAGGTTAGAAAGACCAGAACAATACACGTTTGAGGCAGCACTAATTCTTAATGATTTCACCATCGTTCTGGCTCTTGAAAAATGTCTTTTTGTCAGTTTTCTAAATAGTAGGTGTTTGGAATGGTGTCCTTACAGATGTCCAGCAGCTGATAAAATGTGATTTGTAATTACAATGACATTGTACCTACTTCATCAGAATAGTAGCTAGGAAAGAAGTTTCCTCCTGTGATTCAGTAGTTATCACTTATATCCCAAGGCATAAAGTTATCTTCCTCAGCTCTTATCATTTTATGGTAACTGTGGATGATTCACATTTTTGACAACGTCATGCTTACCTATCAAATTTATCAGATTTTTAAAGGTAGACAAGTATCTGTCATTCTCTTTGCCATCTTATTGCTCTTTCCCATTATTTGCTCAAAAAGAAGAGGAATTTTCTGTTCTTTATTTAAATGGAAAATGTCTTACTTAATTGTGAATGAATTACTGAATCACTTCAGGTTTCTGTGGAATTGTCTTTGTTGTTTTCTCCCTGCATTTGCGGAAAAGGAAAACCTTCAACAGACATGGTGTGTTTGTTTTAGAACCATGCTCTAGACCTGTTATTTCTCCATCTATGCTTCCATCCTTGACATTGATCTTGGAGTGTAAAGGGTCTTCAGTAGAAGATAGATACCAAGTATCCACTACCCTTTCACTCTCCTAAAGCACAGCATTTGATTCCAGGGCATGTGAGAATCAATCTCTGTGAATCAAATTACCTTGTATATATACAAGACAGTTACGTGGTATGTACTCCTATGCCAAAAACATGGTGGTCTGCTGCGGTGCTGAGCCAGCTAGCACGCTATCTCAGCACAGGGTAGTGTTGTACCTGCCCCAGGTGGAGGGGACAGAGGCTGACCGCGGCACTGGAGGGCAGGCGAAGCACCAGCTCGGGTTTGCCTTGCCTCCCGATGGCAAGGTACTGAGGAGGAGGGAGGAAAAAGAGGAGGGACTTCCTCGTGGGACAGGGAAGGGCTTATTCAAGGGAGAAGCCACGAGGAGAGCTGATAAAATTAGGCAGGCGTGGGGTTTTATACCTCTACATAATAGGC
>VZTI01001626.1:182083-209449 GCA_013397865.1 Struthidea cinerea | reverse complement strand
TTTTTTTTTTTTTTAATTCTAGCCTAAAAGCAGCAGCAATAGTGCAATATAAGAAAGTACATGCCCTTTGAAACTACGATGAATTGGTGTTCAGCCAAGAAATAATTGGAAGAGGACATGAGAACCAGCTAAGAGAATGTGCTGTGGGAGAAAACTTTCATGATTGTGATGAATCTTCAAAGTACATATTAAAAGTTAACTATAGCTGGTGGATCTTCAGACTTGGCTTGAGAGTACATGTCAGTACTCAAGAGCTTTGTGCAATGACTGAAAGGAATATCTCGCAAGGAAAAGCTCAGATAGAGGTTATATAACATTTGACTTCAGACTTCAAATCTGATGTTTTCTTGTACAGTACATTCCACATCTACATGAATGTGGCAAGACTAAGTCTGAATTCTGCTTAAAGCTGCTAAGCATTTTGAGAAAGCATGCTGCCCGAATTCGTGGTGGTAATGTTTCCAACGTACTTCATGTACATGGACTAAATTATCACCAGCATGTTTTTATTCCTTTTTAGTCTCTCTGTTGGTGACCTCATCTTCCTAGGTAGGTAATATGATAGTTACATTTTAGTTTATAAAGACATTTTTAAAATCCACAACCATTCCATTTTCTACCCCTTTTTTTTTTCAGATAAACAATGGCACATAAAACCAGGTATAAAAAAAACATGAAAAAAGTCCTTACACAATCCTCCTTATTGACATTATTTTATTGTTGACAACTAGTTTATAAATGCCATCATCTGAAAGTGGATTTATTATTCTCTTCAAAAGCTAAATCTTCTTTTCTGAACTTTCCACTCTCACAGAGTAATTCTTTACTACTGGATTTTTATAAAACATTTAATGTTATTTTTTTTTAATCTCCATAAGATCCTTTCTTGACAGGTGAGATGTCTCTATTATGCCCACAGGAAACAAATCCTAGAACACTAATCCATAGACTTCAATGCAATGTGAGTGTGCTAGGTTTAAGTAGGATTATTTTACATGAACCTTTCTTACAGCTGAACTTGTGGGAGTTTCTGCTTGTGACTCTACCTCATCTGACTGACTCACTGTCTGTCTGTTGTGGCAGCAGAAAAAAAAAATTATTTCCATGTGTTAGAAGTCAATGAAACATTAAGTATGCAGGGGAAATGATAATTCTTATAAAATAACAAATTTATTTCTTTACTCCTGCATAGTTGTCATTAAGTTCCATATTTTCCAAAGAATCACCTTAGGTGGAGTTTTGTACTGGCAGTCAATAAAGCCTGCAATTTACATAAATATATATCCACATGATAGATACAATTTGTGCAAGTATATATTCTTGGCTTTACCTGTAGGCACACAATTATGCCTGCAAAATTCAAACCTGGGTTGACATAACTTAAAATAGTCTGTAGAAATTGAATCATTGCACCTAACTTAAAAAGAAAACTCAAGCACATAGGTGTGTTCAGATGACGAGGTGAGGAGAGCAGAAGTGGAGGAAGGAAGGATAATCTCCCTTTCTAAACAGGGAGAGAGCTGCCACAGGAAATTGGAAGTGTAATGACAAGGATTTTTAATAAGTGTATTAAATCAGAAGAGGTAGCAATCTCACATTTACTAAGCTGTCAATCTCATCTTTTCTATTTTCTAATCGTATAAAAACCTGTGTAGCTAAGACATGTAAAGCTTTAGGATCAGCTTTGAAGAAGTGATCAAGAAAACATGTAATCAAATGGATAGTAAAAGGAACACATGATAGAATTGGATCCTGCAACCTCATGAGTTTCTTTCATATAAATACTTTTAGGAAGAAAGATCTAGGAGATAATTCTGTTTCAGTTTAATGTTTGACATAATATTACACAGGATAAGTATTAACAAAATTAATATCATGTAAATCTAGACATAAAGACTTACAAGATGGTGAAAAAGTGATGAAAATGTGGTTCTAGGGAAGATAAAAAATAAGACTGAAGGAATGTTTTTGATTAAATCATCAAGAATGGTTTGGTGTATTCAAAGTGATGTAATCAAAAAGTAGAAGTTTGCTTACATTTGCAAAAATGTAAGCAATAACTCATATAGGGAGTAGAATAACAACAGAGGATGGGATTACTATGTACAAAGAACTGGATCAGTTTATATTAGGAACTGGAAGATATTGTATAACATCAGTTATAGCATAAGGTTATGCTATTACAGCCTAAAATCACTTTTCTCAGCTGTTCTCATTCACAGAGCAAGAAAAAGTAAATGTGTTTCAAGTGTAAATGAGAAAGGAAGACAAAAGCCTGAATATTATTAGCCTTTTATGAGATGGTTGTTATACACTATAGAAATTAAACTTAAATAGAAGGGGCTTATCAGATAAACTAATTGCCATACAGACATTCTCATTGACAAAATCGTGCTATGTGCATTCAGTGAAGATTGATTCATATTGAAATATTTGTAACTTTGTATGGACTGAAAGAGAATTCTCTGGGAGTTTTTTGTCTGGAATGGTTTAAGAATGTCTTAAAATAAATTTCTTTATTTTTCTTATTGTATTATTCTATGGGTTATTTAGGAAGGGTGCTTCAAACACATGGTGTATTCTCCTGCACCAGATTTATCAGTTTCATATATGGATGAACCTCAATAGTAGCTTGCTTTCCAGATAATTCCTGGACAAAATCCTCATGATATTTTTATCTTCCAAAATGTTTTCAACTGAGGAAAATATACATATTAATAAAATTTTTAATCTTATTAATTTAACTATTATTAAGAAGGACTCAGTAAAATACAATCTGAAGCTGAAAAAACTTAAATTTTAGACCTTCCTGGCCAACAAAGATAAATATTGTAAGCCAGGAGTTAGAATTACCCCCAGAAAACCCTACTATTGAAATGCCGTCTGATAGTCTCATTGCATTATTTATTTACACTTCACAGTTGTATCATCCAGTAGCATAAACTGACACGCCAGTTCTTTAAGTTCCAGCCTACAGTGAAGTAAGTGGCCCTATAATTTATTCCAAGCTTAATTTTAAATTGTTACACTGTACTGTGTAGTTCCCACTGTTTCTGCTGCAACCTGTTCCAAAAATGTAATTATTCAAGAGACTGAAATTTTTTGTCTGAAGTCCAGCCTAAATTATTAATGACCAAGTTGTGCTCATTTGCCAACTTTGTCTTTTTGCTTGAACTACTCTCATCCTGTTTTTTACTTCTTCTGATGTGACACTGTGGGTTTTGTTTGCTTTCTTGATTTGGTTTGGTTTTGGGTTTGGTTTTGCTCTACAAGGCAAGTTTCTCCAATTTCTTCCGTTAAAAAAAACCTCCTGTCTCCTCTCACCAGATGTATGACAAGACATTCTCTATCTCTTCAAGAGAATAAAACATGACTTGTCTCATCAGGTTGAAATAATTTCAGTAACAGAGGTCATGTAAAAAGCAGACATATATTTAAAACACTGAATCTCGAGAAATGTTAACTAGTATTTATTCATATTCTTATAATGTAGGAAATATAATGCTTTTGCTTACAACATGAAAAAAAATTATCACACTTCTAATGGGAACACTGACCCTTTATTTTGATGTGTAAGCTAGAAAAAACAGTTTTTTACTTACCGCACTGACACTACCTCTGTATATGTCAAGATAGTTATCTCACCTTGTGTTACCTTACCTTACTCTTACCGTGTTGCTGAGGCCATATTTATATTTAACCCAAGGCCATTTTTCGTTTTGTAAAACTGATCTTTAAGCTGCAAATGTAAATGTCACAGAAGGAGCCCCAAATGGGAGCGCTCGTTCCTTCAATGCAGGCATACAGGAAAAAACCCTGTGTTTTGCCTGAGTCCTGCATAATCCTGTGATGACCTTGTGCATTTAACTTGTCCCATGACACTACAAGCAGCTCTCCATGCCTGTCACATCCAGGCTATGGATGGTCTGGGTCATTGCAATGTTGGCCTGCAACATCCCTTTGGATTCTTTGGCCAGCAATGCATTTAGAGATTTCAGCCAGACCAATACTAATGACCAGATTGATTAGAAAATGGCTAGAAGGGGCAGAAGGGATTTTCAGACAAGCAGGAAAAGGAACCACCTGGGTAGATGCAACTTGTTCCCAAAACCTAGGTACTGTCTGTTTTCTCTCAGATCACTTGGTATCCTCATCACACGAAATATGGCCCAGCTGCTGGTACCCCCTCACCCTTCTCATCCATTTCCCCTTCTTTTTCATCCTTTCATCAAAAAACAGTCCCAGAGGACGGGCTCACTGCAGTAGCACCATTAGAGGCAGTGGGACCACGTCTGTTTCTTTTACAGCAGGGAACTCTGTCTGTAATAATTTAAAGATAGGGGCTGTTTAGCATAACCATTTACAGACTGGGAGTGTGGGACTGCAGGACTTCCTGCTTCATCTGGGTATAATCTCAGGGTGTTTGAAATACTGCAGTTCCTTGCTTTTACATGTCAGTTCAGCTAGATGCCTTCAAGTTCAGAAGTTCAATCGTGTATTTACACAAGGAATGGAATGGGATTCAATTCCCAAGACTGCGTAGGCAAAATCTGAAAATCTTGCAGTCACTAACATTAAGCAGAGACAATGGAGGTACAGAGAGATAGTTTCAGAATAGAAAATTAAATACAGGTGACTTGTGGCCTATGTTAATGAACTAGCCATTGATCATACTTCTCTCCTTAATAGTCTTCAGAAGATTAGTCCCTACCCACTTAAAAAGAAATACAACTACTATTAAAGTTAAAAAAAAAAAACAAATAATTTCATTTCGCGTTATCTCCATTAACTTTCTCTAGTGCAAAACAAATATGCAAGGGAGAGCTACATCTTAGTATTAGAGAGAATTTCTATGGCTCTGTGGTCATGAAGTTCTGTCTGCAGTAGGTGCAGTGTGGTTTTCCTTTTAGGTCATACCAGACCATCAGTTAATGAGTTTAGTGGGAAAAAAATGTATGGAATAGTGTCACTAAGTTTAAATTCCTAAAAATAATTACTGAAAGTACAAGTGTGTAAATTTGCTTATAACGCTAACTGCTATTGCAATAGAATTTGTTATTTCTTAAGTACCTCTTCCATGAAGAAAGGTTTTTTTAATAAATAATAGCACACTGCCCATCACGTCTTGTTATGGGCATTAGTATATGGCACATATCTGCAAAATTAAAAAGCCTATAACTAGAATGTGCAGACTGAATCCACAGCTAATAGTCTCTATGTTTTGATACTTAAAGTGCTGAATTACAAATGAAATCATGGGCAAAAAGTGATGCTCCATTTTAATTTAACAAGATTCCTCCAGTACTCATGAGATGCATAAGAAATTAGATGCTATGCAAAAAACTAGGATCTGTAATAATGGCCAAGATATTATGAGGATTAGAGGAATTTGAATGAACAATCCCTTCGCTCATAAAAGAAAATGATAAAGGATTAAAGGTTGCATTAACTATTCAGGGGTCTTGGCTATGTACTCTACTGCAGCTACATCAGATTAAAAGCCACTCACTTGATCACTTAAATAAATACAAAACCCCCGAACTAGACAATAGCATGAAACCAAGACGTTAATGTCCAACAAGCAGGATATTATTGGAAATAAAGCAATTAATTGTGCATTTAATTTTTTTCATTACATTGGCCTGTGTAGCCGTTGTTCTGTAATAATTTTCTTCTATGTATTTCCAGACCACTTTAAGACTATTTTTTTTTTAATGAAGGCTTATGTAAGATTTGGGGAAGTACGTTGGTCACAAAGCAAACTCTCACAATGAATAAGTTAGATCTTTGAAAAGTATAACTAAGCTATGCTGCCAAGTTTTGCACCAACTATAACTTCATCTCTCTTCACTAAAAGTAATATTAGTGGCACTTCCAATTAGGTGAAGCATGGAATAGTGACTGAAATGTTGTGCTCTGCTATCAAAAATTACAATATATTGCGGCATACTGCACTTAAACTTATATTGCCTTTAACCAGAAGAGATCCAGGGACCACTTGTCTTTCTACCTGAGAGTGATTCAGAGGGCAGCAGAACCCAGGATTTTGTGACTTCTGCATAAAATTGAGCTTAAAAAAGTAAATTAAAGATGAAAACAAATTCTTTCTAGAGGTCTGTGGAAAACCGTCAGTCCAGGACTTCAGTTGGAGCCTGGCAGGCTAGTGCAGAAATGGTTATAATTTGAAATAAATATTTATCACATATTTTAAAAGTCCTGTTTCCCATGGTCTGTCCATAAAGGTATCAACAGAGTGAAGTTCATAGGAGTTTTTCTTTTAGAAAATATGGCACAAAAAAATGTCAAAAATTGTCAAAGCCATAGGAAATACTTGATCTTATACAAGCATATTAACAAAATGCCTATAGTACTCAGATATTTATTCCCAGACAGAAACACTGGGGAAAAAAAAAGCCCATTTCATAAGTAAAACTTTCTGTTGACTCAGAAACCATTACCTGCTAGAGCAGCTCTGAATTGTCAAGTATATCATGCAGCTGAAAAGGTCGGCTATCCCCAAAGAGCAAGCACATAAATTCTGGATAAGGAACCAGACAAATCCTTAACAACAACAAAGGAAAATCTAACAAAAAGGAACTAACAGATTTTGTTTGAACAAGACTTCTTCAAAAACTTTAATATATAGAATATTAACAACAATTATGTATTGACCTCTGTCTACTGATGGAAAGAAAAATCAAAATACCAGACACATGATATGATATGCTAAACGTATCATGGATGGATGGATGATGGACAAGTAGATGGAGCTGAGAGACATACAGAGAGAGAGGGGTGCTTTAATTATACCTTATACATGCAGTGATTACAGATTTCATGTGATATTCTACCATCATTACTTGTCACTTAACACAAATTTCAAATATTTACATGCATTTTTGTTTGAACATCATCACTCAACAGAGCCTTGCTCCCATGGGTTATCTGTAGAATGAGAGCTTCGGTGGATTGATGCCGCGTCTATTCCTACAGAGTCCCTTGTGACGACGCTCAGGCGGCACTCCGATAGCCCCTACGCTGCACACGACCTCACCTTCGCAGATGTACGCGAACAGCCGCTCACACACACAGTCTGTGCACCAACCGGGGATGAAGAGGCGAGAGGGGTTCTCTGCATGGAGTTCCGAGGCGTTTAATGGCAACACACCCAAAGGGAAACAGAGGCAAGAAGAACTCAGAACCGAAAGCCCATGCCCGTTCTATCCCAAACACTCCCAAAGGCAGGCAGAGCATCCAAAACCAGTAGTCTGAGGGCTAGGGGGCAGAGGCAAGGTGGAGAGATGTAACAGGGGCCAGTGGGAAAAGGAATGGGAGGGGGGAGATGGCCAGTGACCAGCAGGACCTAGACAAAGGGAGAACTTTCTAGCACAGTGTAGTGGGGAGAGACCACTTTTAGGGCAACTTGGGGGGTGTAAAGTGGACTTAGCCACCGCAACAGTTATCCACGTCAAGAACAACATTCAAGCATAGAGTCCAATATGCTAAGAAAAGGCAATGAACAAAAGAATGAACTGGCAACAACTAGTCTTTTGGGGCTCCTTTCTGCAAATTTTGATGGGGTTTTTTACTTCATTAACTGAATCTGGCTGAGTGAAGACTACTGCCCTGTAGTATTTGCTGCTTTTCTCCTGAGTGACAAGAACTGGTGAGCCAATGAAGTGTTGCCTGGAATAAAACACAAAACCTTTCCAAACAGTGTTAAAAAGATAATATAAAAACAAGTATTTAATTGAAACCTTATAGGTGCACAATATGGCTATATGCACACGATACAGTATTTCTACAATTTTTATAATGTTAATTAATTAGTATATCTAACAAATATTGTCCAGTTTGTTGGTTAGGTAATTTCCCCCTGATTCTGCCCCACTTGGAGTTGTTCCAGGGACTTCTTTGCTCCTTTTCTTGTTATGTCTTCTGAGTTCTAGTGGAAAACCAAATGTCTTTGTCAGGCTTTTTCTTCTTAAGAATAAGACTAAACAGAATTCCAAATATGCATTGGAAGGGTTAGCTTATTATTCTAAAATCTAAGAGAAAGGGTAGGAAAAATACCAGGAGCTATATAGCCATGTATTAACAGTCTACAAAGCTACAAATACATGAAAAATATCTAAAAAAACTAAAAAAATCTGTAGGCATCAGAAGAACCCTGGGAGAATGTCATAATGTTAGTACTGTCTGGCAAAACAGGCAAATGTTGTATGATGAGCACCATTTCTTTCAGCAACATGGCTCTAACTGCTGAAAAGACAGCTGATGTGTAGATACACATTTGTTGTGGGTGAGCCCTGGTAAACGCAGCTGTTTGCTCACATCCCCTGCAGTGGGATGGGGTAGAGGGTAATATATAGTATGGTAATATAAAATATAAAAATAATAAAAATCAGGGTAAAAGTGAGAAAATTTGTGCATTGAGATAAATACAGTTTAATAGGTAAATCAAAAGCTGCATGCACAAGCAAAGTAAATGAGGAGTTAATTCACTAATTCCCATGGGCAGGCACATGTTTAGCCATTTCTGGGTAAGCAGGACTTCATCACACATAACAGATACATGGGAAGACAAATGCTGTATCTCTGAAAATCCCCCCTTCTTCCTTGTTCCCCACAGCTCTGACTGCTGAGCATGATGCCATATGGCATGGAATAACCCTGTGGTCAGTTTGGGTCCCGGCTATGTCACCTCCTAGATTCCTGTGCACCCTCAATCTCCTCCCTGGAGGGGTGCAGTGTGAAACATAAAGACCTTGACTCTATGTAAGCATTGCTCAGCAATGTGTTATCAGCACTGTTGAGGCCACAGATCCAAAACACATCAGTGTATGAGCTGCTATGAAGAAAATGAACTCCTGCTATGAAGAAAATGAACTCACTCCCTTCCAAAACAAATGTATAGTTGTAAATATACGTGCTGAGAGAAGCAGTGAGAGTTATACAGACACTTTTTTTCCACTTCAACCTTTCTTGCACTTGGGGTAAACTGAAATGGGAAGGAAGACCGCATTGAAAAGGCAAAGTACCTATACATATACTGAATGATGTAATATTTCTATGGAATAATAAAGAAAGTTCAGGAGGGAAATCAATACAGTGACAATGAAGAATTTCTATATTAGAAGACTAAAGTAGTCCTGTTTATATCAATGGTCATTAAGTCTGTTCTACCTTGCTACTGCCAGGATATACAGCTTCAACAGAGAGAACTGCATAGAGTATTTTTGGCAGTAACACCCTGATGTTCAATATACACTCCAACAGAAATCTACATCCATATGCTGCTCACAGAGACTCCTAAATCCATACTTAGAAATTATCAAGATGGGTATAGTAACAGAATGTGAAGTGGTAAAGTATTTTAAAATTTGATTGCTCAAATGTCATTTATGGTAGCCACATCTGCCAGTTTCTGTCTGGTGTTGCATAGCCCATAGCTTACTCATGTGAAGGATCAATGTGTTTAATGACTGGAGAATGTCTTTCATGTGAGGTTGCAGATGTTAATATAGAACTCACAGACAAAAATCTCTAAATGGGCACAAAAGGAAGGACAAAACAGAGCCCAGTTGACAGATAAGACCCTCAAAACAGCTGGTAGCTTACCTGGTCTCAGACCACAAAAGCTGGAAAACCAGTTTATTGATCTCACAGATCAAATATTGAAAGAGGGTGGACAAAACCCAACCAATTTAATACAAGAGTGTTAAGGGAAGGGTTTGAAGAGTTTATTTAACATTAAAAAAAAAAAAAACTGCGAAGAAAAATTTCCACTGAACCTGAGTAAAACTTAGTAGAACTTTCCATTGAAGCTGAGTGGAACTTAGTTGAAACAATATATGTGATTGCACACAGGATAGGATTTAGGAAGTTTATATGAAAAAAATAGTTTTCCAACAAATGCTAATAGTATTTTACATAGAGAAATATATTCAGAATATTTCACTAGATAGTCATTCATAAGCATGTGCATCTTAAGTAATAAGAAGAGATACAGACTTTTGGTGATAAAATCTTCAAGAAAGTAAAGTAGAACAAGGATGCTTAATTTCTAACACATACACATTATATGTAATAACCAGTAAGAATTTCAAGGAAAATGCCAAGGCAGGGTAGAAGGTGAGGAGTGAAAGGAGTAGAAATAGCCAGTGAAGGCAAGCAAGGAGGAAAGCAATGATAGGTTTGTAGAACATTAGAAGCTTGTTTTATATTAATCTCTGATCAGTGGGACACAAAAGTATTCTGCACTGCAGCTGTAAACCCATTCAATGTTAGCTAGAAGCCACCTAAATAAATTTATTTCAAAAAAAGTCTCTGTTGATTTTCAAAATGCTTTTTGTCTTCTTTATTCTACTTTTTAAACTTAATAAGCCCCATGTTTTTAGGCAAAACACCTTTGTCAGTTCAGCCTGAATTTGGGAACAATTTTATTTCATTAAAGCTGGATCTTTTTTTCCTTTTTTTTTTTTTTTTTTTTGTTCAATACATGCCTTTTTTAGAGGAGGCTGGGAAGAAATGTTCATCTGTATTAAACTTTAACCCTGTTCTATATTGTCTGCCTGGAGCCAGGACAAAGATTATTACAGCTGACTTCAATGCACTTTTTGATCAAACCCTGAATTAGGAAAGATTCCTAAATCAGTCTGTAAGAGCAATATTGTTCAAGGTAGAAAACAAATTGTGAAGGTGAAAAATAAAAGGCCAACTGAGGAAAATGGTTGCTAGGCTGGGGGAAAAAAGTCAAGTAAAAAGATCTAGGAAGCTCAAACATGAAAGAAAATCAGCTGGAGATGGGAGATTTTCATCTAATAGCAAGATGAATAATTTACTTTTTTGGTTTATTTCGTATTTATACAACATAAGCATGGATTTTGTGATTCTTATGTGCAAGAAATTCTTTTAAACAATTCACAATGATTATTTTTTTCATATTTTGAAACAGACTGTTTTACATTAATAATATTCTGAGTCTGAGGCAGGGAGCAGTGTTTGCAAATTTCCTCTTCAGTATATATATTCTGGTACTCAGATTCAGAAAAATACAAACATATAAGCTAAGATAGGAAGCACCTCTGAACACAACAGGTCTGTGAGATCGCATTACCTGAATAGCTGGATCATTCTAGGACTTACCCAAATCATGTTAAAGCACATTCTGCCCAACACAGCACAGATTTTGCTTTAAGATCCAGTAGCATCACATGGAATTAAATAGGAGCAAATGATTTATTGCATAAATTTATTATAATTTATTGCTTCTCCAGCTCTTAGAAAATGTTAAGTATAATAGAAGAGATTCTTTGTAATTAAGATACAAGAAAAATAGCATCTGAGATACTATTAGTTTATCATTAAACACTGCATGCAGGTAAAGAAGCTACAGGTTGTGAATTGCAAAATTAATAAGAAAGTTAAGCAAATGCGGGCTTTCCCAAAAAGTTCAGTAAATACATGTTTTCGCAAAAAGATGGTTTTCAGTGAAGCCTGTGATTTTAGAAGGACATCACACTGTGGTAGGTATGGCATTTTCCTAGGACAACCTATAGAAGATATAAATAGGAATACAAAGAAAGCGAAGGTGTTATGAATAGTTTATTAATAAGAGTATAGCAGAAATTTGTTGCTAAGAGAACTTCTTGATTTAAAGTGTAGCAAAAACCACTTTTGTATCAACCCATTTCTCTTTGATTTATTTAACTAGTTTTCTTATCAACCACCTAAATATTATGTAGGTGAGAAGGTAATAATTGAATTACTTTATAGATAGACTCTTATGATCAGAGAACCATTTAGGTTGCAAAAAGGCCTTTAAGATCGACTCCAACTGTAAATCTGACACTGCCAAGTCTGTGCCACCCCTCCTTCCCAAAATATGCACCCTGCAGGATACTCTCACAGACTGAGTGGCACTGGATCAGCTCTCTCAGACACCTGCGGGGGTCTCATCCTGATCTGACACGGCTTTCATCCCACAGCTGTCTCAAATTTTCCCCACAACACAAGACATACGGGAGAGAGCAGCACTAGTGAGAAACTAGTGGCTTCTGAAATGTATTATCTCTGTAATCACTGCTGTTCCTCATTATAATCTGGTGCTATTACTGTAATATGGGCAAGCCACTTTTTTGTCTGTTTTTGAGCAAAACGTTCCTCACTGGGTGTCAGTCCATAGATGTTCTGCTAGAAACCACCCTTTGGAACTGCCTATTATCTCCCTTTGGGCAAAATTTCATTATCTATAAAGTTATCTGTTATTTCTAGCTATGAGGGGAAATAAAAGGATTTCTAAGATTCTTCCTTGACGTTAGTAGTTTTCAGCACTGAATGACATGACTATATGATTCTATGAATCCTCAGAAGAAGTAAATCAAAGCCTATAAGTCTTGAAATTATTATTTATTTGTTTATTTATTTTATTTTTCTCTTGTCTCAACAAGCCACTGCCAAAGAAGCTGGGATAGTAGATTTTTTTTTCAGTTTACCCTTAACAGTAGCCAATAAAAAGCAGTATATACCTGGAACCCCACTTCTGTCAAAGTACATTATGTTCTTTTGAATTTGTGTTTACTTTCTTTATATACAGTTCATGTTTCAGGGTAGCCTGTACACTGGAAATTGATATATTTGGCTCTGATTCCAGAAAATATGTAATCTTGACTCAAATTCTAAACCTTTTTGAGAAGGACTCCTTTAAGTTTAAGTGCATGCTTGTGGCCTCTCCATGAATAGATATGGACTTCAATGCATTCCTGAATCAAGGCCAAGGATCCTGTTTCTTTTTTCCTTGGATGAACTCTGAAAGATTTCAGTGCAAGAATTCTCTAAAGGTAAATTGCATGTTTGAGTGCACACATATGCAAAAGCACATACCTGCTGACCATGACAACCTTCAAATCAGAATCTTAGATTAAATATTCTGAAACATCTCTTTTTTTCATTCTTATAAACTGTTTATTCAGCAGATTCAATCGATAATGATAGCGCTATTTACAATGTCTCACATTTGTTCCTAGACTTGCTTTATAGAGCAGCAAGAGAGGGAGGAAACATTGATGCTGTTACTTTTACAGTGCAGAAAGCAGGATGTACTACTGTATTCACTGAATTTGGTCTCCTCTTCATGTATCTAAGGCACTTTCAGATCAATATGCAAAACTGCTTTCATAAACACATCTCAAGTAATAAGAAAGCATGAGCACACGTTTGGTATTCCAGCTAAGTGAATTTGAGCAACCAGTGAAGAAGATAGACAAAGGATTCTGCTGAATATTGTTGTCTTGAATATTTATCCAGTTCTCTGGTTTTGTGATAAATATATTCAGAAAACGTCCTCTGTCACAACACAGACACTTTTCTTTTTTTCTGCAGTGATTATCAGCTCAATATCACAAGTTTAGCCTTTAGGCAGATTTATGAAAAATAAAATTTTTAAATTTTATGCTAAATTTTATTTAGATGGGATATATTTTTTATATATATTTCTAGGAGGGAAAAAAGTTTAAGAATAAATGAAATGTGAGCATTATGTAATGTTAGAGTCTCTTAAAACTGGAAAATACAATTTTATTTATTTACTTATCCTCTGGATTAGCCAGATTTCATTTGAAAGTTTTGTTTCTTTTTTTATTTGGTGCCTTTTTTTGAGGGGGGTAGGGAGGGGAAGGAAATGGGGGAACAGTACATGGAATAGCTCAAAGAGGACTTCCACATCTCTATTTTCATGCCAAAACTCATTTTCCTTTTTTTCTTTCCCAACATATGTAATTTTAATGATTCACATGATTCAATGTAATGATTATTTATTTGGAAAATTGGAATCAGAGACTTAAAATATAAAAGAAAATTATTTGGAGCAAGCCAAAGAGCTGAGCTGTGGAGGACACAGGCAGTAGCACCCTATATCCCAGGGAGCCTGGGCATTCAGCTTTACATGCAGTTACAGTGATCCAGGCTAGTGGGGACTGAATATAGATAGTACCCTTTTTCCTTTTTATGAATCTTCATAGCAAACTGAAATTGAAATAAGATCATTTTGAACAACAGTGCTATCTAGGCCTACGAACCTAGTGAGGAATGCAAGCACAACATCCATCAGAACCATCAGTGTGAGGAAATAATACCTGGGCTGGGAGGCAGAGACAGGAATTGGCCAGCACTGTAAAAATATTCCCTTTTTTTAGCTGGCATTTAATAAGCCCTTGTTCAATACCATGCAGAGGGAGTTGCTCTATCTGGAACAACAAGTTTCATTTTAGGGTTGCATTAGATGAAACTGAAACACATGTTAGAATATTGTTCTATATGTTCCTAATATACCCATCCAGTATAAAATTAATATAAATTTTCTATATTGTATAATGTCATGTGAGACTAAATTATAGAAGATTAATACAGTCATGACATAAATTTAGTGTTTAGAACAAAAGCAGTATGATTTGACAAAAAAATCTTACCTGCACAAACTTATGTTGTACCATAATTCCCTGTCAAATGACTTGGGAAAAAAACAAACCACCAAAACTACTCCAAAGTAAAACAATCAGGAGTATAAGGATAATCTGTGTTTTTCTGAAGACAAATGAGACATGCTTTGAAGTTCCACTTTTACGGAGTATTTTGATAGTGAAAGCAATCGGTTGGATTTTGTCCCCTGAATATAAACCTTTTTTAATCCAAGTCTATTTAACAAACATAAAGCATGTGTAAACTCTAGCATAAACTGTTTCTCCTGAAATAAAGTCACAGATCAAGTAAAGATTTTTGAATAATCTGATATGTTTTATGAAAAAAATAGAGGTTACAAAAACCCCTTCCTTTTGTTCCTAGTAGAGAGAAAAAGGAATTGGCCTTGATGTCGTAGAAAAATGAATAAATATTTAGAACTTGTCGCGACCTTTTATATATATCTACTGTATTACAGCCTACTGTTCAGCAGAAAAATATGCTTTTCAAGTCTCAGCACAGATTTATTAGGTGCTATAAGATGTGCTCCTCCATTGAAAAGCCAAAAATAGCACATTCATAATGTCACATACTCAAGTGCTTCTGCAGTCTCAGAGGTCTTTCTTATTGCATCTTGACGAGTAAAAGATTTACAAGCACAACAGAAATGGCCTTTAAAAATCCCAGGTATTAATGGCAGTTTCCTGATAATAGTTTTATTGCCTTCTATTAAGAACCTTATTGCATCAGTCTAATACAATACTACAGTATTACTGCTATAATACAATATGATGAATGAGTGCTACCTCTTCCATATTGCATTAACACCAGATTAAGTTAATTGAATGCAGTCACAGCTTAGTGTGATGGATGAGATATACACTACTGTCAGCAATTATGTATGGAAAACGGAAGTCCATAATTCCTATATTTTCTCACATTTGTTCCAGTGAAGACATATGCAGTTCTAAAAAATTCTAACACCAGCTGTTTTTGACGCTGCTCTGCATTTATTGAAGAGCTCTACAAAAATAAACGACAAAGTCTTCATATAGAAATAAACAACTGAGCTGATAGGATTTTCTTCATGTTGTTGGTCTGTTTGATCATCATGTTTTGATGAGAACTTGTATTTCTGAACTCAGTGGCTGCCAACATAGGTATTGGTGCTATTGGCTGAAAATAAAAAATGTGAGATTCCTTTTCTTAACATCATCCTCCTTAATGTTTTTTTTTTTTTCCACCTCATGAGGAGACAGCATCATACAAAGATACTTAAAGTTAAGACAGGAAGACTAATTCATATCCAGAGAAACCAGCAACGCACTTTTCCCTAGTTATAATGGCATTTTGAAAAACACTAAAATGTATTCTTGTACTTCTTACGTTTATTTTTTTTCCCTGATATCTGAAAGCAAGGAACATTTTTCATTCTTGTCACTTACATAAAGGACATGGAGGCCATTTGTGCAGTGTGTTAATGATAAACATGTGACAGTGATAATCTTTAAGTCTAAAGGCCAAGGTATTATTGGTGAAAAATGTATATTCAGGTGAATGGAGAGGTTACCTTTCATGGCTCTCAGTAATTCATTCAATTCACTACGTTGAATGAGCTTCTGTATGTTATGGAGAGAAACTTAGTGAAGCTGCGGTAGAACAGGCAGCTCTTACTAATGTCCGTGCTTAATTTTAAAGGCACATCTTCAATAGGAGCATTCATATATTTCAAGATAGTATCCCTTTCACACAGTCTACTGACATTAGGGGGAGAGTAAAAGAAATTACATAAAACATAGGCAATCATTCATGTTAAGGTACAATTTATTAATTGTATTTGGGGTCTTTTTACACTGGAATTAAGAATTTGCTCAAAAAGGAGATTTGAAAATTGCACAATGCAGTACATGTAGAATCTAAACCTCAATAAGTTTATATCCTTGAGAATGTAAATCCATTCTGCAAAAGTTATCTAAGAAACCATCTTATCAATCATCTGGTTAAAAGTACAAGATTAAGAAATAGCAATAGGAATAAGTATTTATGTATTGAAAAAATAGCAAGACTTTCAAACATATTGACTTAATTCAGCCAAAAATTTGGTATTTGCTCAGTGTCCAGCATCAGCTATAAATACTTTCAAAATTACAAAAACTTAAGACCATACTTAGTTGTTTTCTTGAATAAAAGCATGTTTTCAATTATTTGATATAAAACATTTCCTTACTCAATTTGGAGTCATTAAAAAAAGTAAGAATGACTGGCTACTCATGTATAATGAATAAATCCACAGAAGTTATGTATATTCTAAATGAGGAAAAACTTCCAAGTGTACCAACTAAATGACTCATTATGGAGTGTACTTTCCACTGTTATCTGAAGGAAGAGAGTTGTCACACGAGATTTTGGTATTTCCAAGAATGGAAAAAGGAACCTTTTAAAAATGCATAGTATATTGGTTTTACTACTAAAATAACTTTGAGATTTTATACTCAAGCAGAACATAACAATGCCTACACTATATGCAAGCCAGGAATTGCTAAGCATTCAAAGTGTAGCCCCAAAAAGAATAGTCTGAATTCACTTTAAAAAATGTTATTTTGTTATCATGATACATTCCCCCTATCATGAAACATGTTCTCCCATTGATTTTATGTAGCTAGTACTTAATCTTATATAACTACGAATGGAGAATTATTACAAATCATAAAGAAAGTTGTTTAACCGTGATTATTTAGTGAGAAGAACTAGTGGATAGCAAATAGCAAAAGATATAAATTATTTTTGTGAGGATTAGACCTTTCCTGGGAAGCAATATGAGTCAGAGGCACAGCTCTGATCCCAGCACTGCATTCGATTTCAGGGTTGCTTTTCTGAAAAGTGCATTGAAAGTCAGGTTGAAAAAAACCCCAAACAATACAACAAAGAAATTCCTACCAGAACAAAACACTTTGTGTAATACACTGTTCTCCCTTTGGGGAGAGATGCAGAATAAGGATGCATTGAAAATTTGAAAAATATCAGATATTTCAGTAAATGCACTGACAAACAATTACATGGAAAATATAAGAATATGTATAGTGAACCAGGGTAGTAATGCAGCCATGACATTATATTTCAGGCCATACCAATTCACTGAAACTTGTAGACCTCCATCTCCAACCATACTTATCTTCGTAAGACATCTCGTGCTCTTTTTAATCTCAAATTGTCAATGTTCTGTCAGGGACAAGATAAACATAGTCAAGTAAGCAGTATGGGAAATAAATGTCCTCTAAATTTATAATACTAGAACTTAAAGGCTAACATCAGTACCACAAAAAACTGTCAGAAACAACCTGTGACTGTATTTCCTACTGATAAACGTAGCCTTGGAGTGGCCTATCATATTTCTGGGCACTTTTTGACAGCAGGCAAAAAGGCAATAAATGTATTCTAACTAATATAAGCAGATTTTTTAGAATCAGTATTTTATGTAGAAATAAAACATAGACTAGAAGGGTTAGAGAATGATGAACAGTTTCAGTCACACAGATGTAGCCTGTGCGCTTTTTTTGAAACCATGGTAAAACTTTTTCTTTCCTGGATCTCATGACCTGTGTCTAATTATTAACCTAATTCTGTTCAGTGTAGATTCACAGTGCAGGCTTTGGAGGTTAGCACCTCCAACATCAGTAACCGATGTTAAAATACTTTTCTTACATGTTTTTGGGTTGGCAGAAACGATATTGCATGGAAATACTACCAACTTGACCATAGCATAACTTATTGCTATTCTTAAACTTATTCCTAGTAGGTTTAACTAGATTTTCTGTTTTAAATCAGCAAATAATTCAAGTCAGAACATGATTTAGGTCCTTTCCAGTATTCACAAAGAATCTTTTTTCCCATTTGGAAATGTTTAACAAAGATTTCTGAACAATGATTCTGACAGATCATGACATGTCACAGACAAGACTGAAGTCATTTTACCTTACTTTTTTTATCAGGGTACTAATACTTAACTAGCATGCTAATTTTTTGAAGGCCCAATTTATGAGTCTGTGGGCATTTTAAAATTTTGGAAAAAGAGCACTCACATTTCTCGGGGAGTCAGGCAATATTGAGGGCTTCAAAACCAACATATTTTTGAAAAATACCTTTCTTCATTATAAAAGTCGCAGAAAGATGTCCACACTGGGGAATGCTGGTATGTTCAGAAACAAACTTTCAAAAATATGATTTACATGTTCCTAAACTACAGTCATATTAGTGATATAAAGTACTGTGTGAATCTTTCAGAACAGTTGTACACTTCAATAAAGCCTATGCTTGAAACCTATGGTAATGTCCAGACCTATGTATATTTAACAGCACTAAGCTGTAGAGTGATGCTATGCATTGCAAATCTACAGAAAGAAAGGGAACAGAAATATTATGAGACTATTGCTACAGCTGAATAAAAAGCATTGTGAATCTCGAGGGATGCAGGTAACCTGTAGGTCAGAAAAGAAGTGGTTCCAGTTAGCTCATCTATGTTAGTCTCCAGTTTCAGAGGGACCTGTACTGACACATATAGCCTTATAAGGCAAGGATGGATCTGTCATCCATTTTGTGACCTCCCAGTGAGAAAATAAAGTGTAAAACTGACTTGGAGACAAATTGGTATGGGTAGTGATCATCCTGTCACTTCTGTTAGTATATGGACATGTGCTTCATGAACACGTATCTTGCTCATTCAGTTGTGTTAAAATTCAGAGAGTATCTCACTTGCTATCAAGCAAAAAATCATTAGCATCTTTCAGAACTGGTAATGGAGCAGTCATACAGTGTTTTCAAATGCAATGTGACTGTAGAGAATTCACAAGGTGAGATCTTATCACAAACACTCTTTTAAGGCCCAACATTATTGATCAACATTTTGGGCAGGGTACTGAATAGAAAATATGCTTTTCTTTGTTTCTCTACTTCTGTTGATGAAAAAAAACTTAAAGGAATTTTGTCTAAACACACCAAAGGCTTTTTTCTTTTTTTCACTTTATGTGACTCTGCACCAAAATTTCTATATCACTCTTTCCAATGCTGAGTTAATTTTTTTTAAAAGCACTTGCATCCATAAGTTTTAAAATTTTGCTCAGTTTAAGATCAAGAACATGAAGGCTAAGATCTACTTCAACATTCTATGCAGATACTTAGGAGTACAGGAAAATATTAAAAGCATGTCCCTCAACCACACAGCTTTCATAAGAATGGTATACTAAAAAATTATATTACAGTGTCTGCAACTTATACAAGATTAATTTGTTCTCACTAAGAAATATGCCAGTTGTCCTTCTGGCAGCATATGCCAAATTAAACGAAGGTAGTTTAAAGATAAATAAGTTTTGCTCCTTTACACCAGTTTTGCATCTTGCATTAAGGGCAGTTCACCCTGAAAATGAGCAAGTGGCTTTGCTACTGCCTTTTGCGTCCAGAGACTTTATGTGATGATGCAGCTGTAAAATTTGCTAAGTGTTTTCCAGAAGCTGTACCTGTAGAGAGGTGAAGGGATGTTTTAGATTTCCTGAATGCCACAGTACGAACTATTCTCCAGAGATCACCTCCCTCTCTGAGGGTTGTGTGAGTTACACTCTGAACCGCAGTATATTCCCTTCTCTTGGAATATAGCTGTGACTGAATTTAGATAAAGCTTTTGCTGTATTCAGCTTTCACTGATCTACCCAGTATAATGCAATTCCTGATTGAGCCACGACAATTTTGTTTTTGAAAATGCAGGAAAAATAACTTTTAAAACTCTTTAATTGAATAAATGTCTCTTTGGAATATTGCCAATATTAATATGAATTTTTATCTATTCTCTGGCATTTAAATCCATTTCACTTACTCTTATTCTTCTGGTGAAGTTCTTTTCAATCTGAAACATACTCAATGAGGTCTCTTTTTCACTCTTTTACAGTGAAATCCTGTATACAGAGTTAATTGCCAGTAACAGGTATTTTTAAAGACCACAGATGACACATGGAAAACTTCAAAAATCATTTCATGTAGAGTTATGTAGAATATATACAGTGTGCTTTGTGCAATTCTCTTCCCTTTTTTATTAAGAAGAGCATTTGCATGTAAACAAAGTCTATGCACATCTGCTTCTGTTGCTTATTTCTCACTTTAGGATATAATCTTCAATTTGAAGCCTTATGATTATATTATCTTCCTTAGATGTGTTTATTATGGCACAAAGATAGGTTTATATCTTCAAGCTGAGAATAAGAAAAAAGAACAGATGAACTCTTAAACATCACAGATCTTGTTGATAGGTGGATATGCCTAGTGGAAGAGGACAAGAGAGAAGAAACACAGAAACTGACACAAAAAGAAAATAATTTTGGGCCATACGTCTTTTCCAATATTTTCAAGGAAAAGCCAACAAGTTATCAAAATACAGAGATACAACATATATGATACATGCAAATGGTCAATGTATAATTGTATGTAAATTATAGAAAAGTATCATTGATTTTATTATGAATTTCAAATTCAAAAATGTATTTTTATTATTTGTAGAAAACATCTTTTTATCTAACAATTAAAGGCATTGTTTTAGGGGTCTAACTGACTCTCCAAAAATACCCTCTGGAACCCTTAAGATAAGCAAGATGAAACAAAATTAAAAATGGACAAAAAACTCTTCCAAGAGATACATAAATAATATAATTACTCAACATGGAATTTCATCAAGGAATCTTGACTGACAATGTTTACTTAAAAGGACTAAATCTCAATTCATGGGTTTAGAAAAATAATTATACTGCTAAATTATAAGAAGCCAACCATATAATAGTTTGTAAAACATACCATACATATTTAATTATATTCTTTGTTCTGCTTTTGGGGAACAGTTATCACTTTAAGGCTTCATGCTTAACTATTCCCTCTATAAAATGACGTTATATGGACTGTTATATTATATGGATGTTTTCTTTTCCACCATAGACTGATTTTTTTTCATTCTGATTGTTATATTGATTTTTCCTTCTTTTCAAAGCCAGTCTTAGTCAGCCTATGTTACTAGACAAAAACAATTTTGTCATCCATCTGGAACCCTTGCATTCTACTTTTTTCCTGTAAAAATTTCCTGTAGGAATATAACCAGAACCATGTTCTTTCTGCTGTATGCATTTGCCATCTCTGGAAAAGAGACAATCCACTGTTTTGATTTTTTTCTTCTTTTACCCTCATAAGAAAGTGGCTACAAAGACTTAGATGAGTTGGAATACTCAGGTGCTGTTCACAGGGCTGAGGAAAAGGTCAAGATGTTCTTGACACTGATATTCTTAAGTCCTGTACACAAGCTGCTGGGACACTGTTTTACTTAGTGGTATCTCTTTCTGTTGTCATTTGGTACAGGGATAGAGAATGAGATCTCTGAGCTTTAAGAAAACTTATTACTACTTTATGTTGTATAGAGCAATATCTTTTTATTTGTTGGGTTGTTAGGAATGGATGATGTAGGTTTAAATCAGCTCTTGCCTTTGCCCAGGCCTCTGACAGCAGGCAGTATCTTATTGAGGTGGCCAGCACCCCAAGATCCACTCCTGTTCACAAGTTCTTTAATAATGGCTGATTCGGTCTATTATAAAATGAATTATTTATTAATAGGCACAAAACTAACAGACATAAGACTTAAAACAGACTATTACTACACAGGGATAAGACAAAGGGCAATACTAGTATATACACACAGAGTTAAAGGCACCATTAAATTTATAGCTAGCTAAGAAATAGTATAACTTAGGATTCAATGTTTCTTACCTTCCAATCTTGATGGAATATACATCGAAAAATCCTCTCTCTCAATTCCCAGAAAAGTGACCTCAAAAGTTCTCATCCGGACTTAAGGGGAGAAATTTCCTTGCACGTTCCAGAGGAGTGTGTAAGAGACTTCTGCCTCTGTGATAATTGTGTCGGCTTTTATAGACATAAGAACCGTGTCTTTTGGTCAAGAATATTTCTTTCACCTCTTCCCACATTTGCTTTCCAGACTAAGATGTTGATTCTTAGCTGGGGGCCCGAGCCCTTTTGGCGCCAGAGACAGCCCATGCTGGGCCTGTGACCCGCCCGAGTTATCTTTTGCATGTGCGCCAACCATCTGTGGTAGAGTGGGGGAACACATGTCCTGCCACATGGATCCATTCTACATCAAAATGTAAGACTAACATGGTAACTCATTCAAAGAAAGTAAATAAAAATATGTCCATAATCTAGGCCTTAGCGCCTTATCCTTCTGACACTAAATATTTAGCTATCTTTTAAAAAGTGATGTACTTTTATCGAAAAACAATAGAAGTAAGGGACCTGCTGCCACATTCAATAGAATAACTTCATGGATTTATTACCCCTCTACTGAGATAGATAGAAAGAAACACTTTTCTGATTCCCTGAACTCACAACTTTTTTTCTAATTCTAACATTTTTCTTTATTTTCTTTACTTAGGAAAAAAGTGTTATTGTGGTTATTAAAAACAAGTTATGATAATAATAGTAATTATCTAGTGTTACTAAAACAATAATTTGATTTAATGGGACTGAACTCAAATATCTTTATATCAAAGGGAGTGAAAGGTTTATGGTCTAATCCTTAACGAGTCTTTTGAAGTATATTTATTGTAAAATGATTTAATTTCACAGTCTTGCACTTGGGAGAATCTAATGGAACAACTTATCAAGAACGACTACAGAGCTTGGAGTCTTATCCATGAGCAGATCTGCGCTGTTAAATTTTAACACTTAGAAAGAAAATTGCATCTATATTATGCATTTTATAGAAGTAGAAATAAAAATGAAATGTTCTTTTGGAACAATATTCAATGTGATATATTTTTATGAAAACTATTTTCAATTTTAATTAGGTTGTAGTCCCTTGAGATCTGAAAGATCAAAGGAACTGAGAGTCAAACTCAGAAAAAGATATTTTGGTTTTCATTAAAATATAATGATACCCTTAATGCTTCTTGATTATTTTCATAATCAAAGATTAACAATAACAGATTCGGAAATAGTAAAGTTTTTGGTTTTTTTTTGTCCTGGATGTCATATTAGAAACAGAAAACCATTTTGATTATGAGAGCAATTATTTCATACGAAAGGTAAGTTCCATGCCTCATTGACAACGCAAACATTTTAGAACTTTCTGTTAAAATATAATTAGCATTCTGTACATTTAAAAAAAACACATCAAAATACCTTTTCAGAAAAGAGGAAAATTTCTAAAGGTAAGGCAGTGGATGTTTTTCTTAAAAGTAGGTGGGTTATTACACACCTTTTCAAAGCAATCTCTTTACTCGTGAAGGAACAATTTTACTGTTTTTTATGGATGGAGGGTGAAGGCCAGTGGACCCAAATTTATTCACTGGAGCTTGTAGGTACTGCTGAAGTTAAATAAACAGACAAACAATCCTCCAGTAAATAAATGCACTGGGTACTTGTCATCTGTGTTTTTAAGGATGGCATTTAAATTTCTGGCACCAAGAGAATTCATATTCTCTGGAAGTATCTACAGACTGGTTTACAAAGAGCTTTGCTTGCCCCCAGTTATTCTGCAGGTAGGACCATGTCAAATTTCATTTAAGTGTGGAGTAATTGTTCTTCAGTCCAGGGCCTGTATATGTCTCTCTTAAAGTGAGGAAGAGTGTTCCACAGTCTCTGTGCTGAGCTAAGCAACCAGCTTCCACCAAGAAAATAAAAACAATGACTGATTCCTGTGTTAAAATGATACAGATATTATGCAATTCTAAACTCTGTGACAAGGTGAAGACTATTATAGATGTGATCTGTTTTATTTGTAGTTTATGAACTGTGTATTATGTTCCTTTTAACACGATGTCACTGGCTATCAGAAAGTAAGAAGGAAAACCTGTGTGCTGGCCTTGTCCTTTTTGGTCTCTGGGTTACTCTTTTATTACTGTTCTATAGGTTTTGGTTACTTTGTTTTCTCTGTTTTTAAAATACTTTGTTCTAGTTTTTGCTCAAATCCAAACTAGCTTTGGTATTTAAGAGCCCTGTTGATTTATATTCACTAAAAGGAAAAAATCTATCCAGTCAGCTCACAAAGCTCTAATGATTTTGGAGCACTGACACTGCATGCTGAGACACAATTTCCTAATCTGTGTATCCTTCCAGCTTTGTGTGGTGGTGCTGATTAATTTTTTTTACAATAAACTGAATAGACTGACAGATATTTAAGATTTGCTTCCTAAATTACTAAAATAAAACTATCAAATATTAAAAACAACAACAAAAGTTAATGAAAAGAGCTAGGAAAAAAACATTGTCATATATGAAACATTCTTTTTTCTAAAGAAATAAATAGTAAGAATCATAGCACTCCACCATCCAGGGAAAAGAATAGTGAAAATTAAGATTGTAGAGAATGTGGAACACATGGGAAAAGCACAATACTTCAAACTGATATATTTTTGTCTTATGTAAAAAATACTACTAATTAGATTTTTCTCATCTAATAGAGTACAGTTTTCCCACCATTTTCAAAACAATTTGTTTTGTGTAGACTATGGTTTAGTACAGGATAGATGCCCTTATATATCTAATCCATCTATTCCAGCACTCTATGTTTCAATTGATTTCTAAGATACTGAACACATGCCTCCAAATTGTGCTGGCACTCATCTCACAAGTTGCCATCTTCGTACCAGCTACAGCCACTGGCTTTGGAGATCTTATTTAGAAAACTTTAATTTTTGCCACTTTCATTGACTGTCTTGATAGCCTCACTCATTTGGCAAGTTGTACCAGAAGAATATCCTCTACTGTGCGCTTTAAACTGGAAGAAGATTTGCAAACAAAAAACTGTAGACTGAAAACCAGAGATATATGCATGCCTGTATTAAAAAAATATCAGGAGAAAAATACTGCAGTTTTAGAGTTTAACACTATTAAAAATAATAATATAAGGCCATTTTTTAAAATATTACACAGTAATACATCTATATGCATCTTCTATGACTGTTTCAAATTAATATTACATTTCCGCCCCTCTTCTGCTATTAATTAAACCATAATATGTGAGAAAAGCATTTGCCAAGTGGATATGATATCTTTACAAGTCATTCTTATATTAAGATTTTGGTTATAAACTATAACATGCTATGAGGTGTTGAAAGTCTAAGGCGGAACTATTTCCCATGAGTAACACAACAAATCCTGTACTTCCACCCACAGAGGCATCAACACAGGGTTTTCAGCCAAAGGCTTGTAAATGCAGAACACATTTTTCATGACTGAATTGTGTCTGACTGAGCCAAAATCCATTATCTTCCAGGTATTCAGTAATTCCTTTCCAAATAATGTGGTAGGTTTTTTTTTTTGTTTTTGTTTTTTTTGTTTGTTTGTTTGTTTGTTTGTTTGTTTGTTTTTAATTTAATAGTTACACTGGAAAAGAGTCAACTAAGTCTTGGGACTTTTTTTAGTGCAGAAGAATCCCTCACACATGAATAGGGAACCTAGATGTTATAGTATTTAATTAATCATTACTGTTGTTTGTTGTGCACAACTGACGGAAACTTCAGATAAAAGAAAGTCTAGAATCTGTTTTTTGGCTGGGTCACGATACCTGCTATGAGACATAGCAGGAGGTATTGTCTTTGTCTTTTCTGAGAGATGTATTTTATTATGTATGCATCATCCATAGTTTTCTTTCCAAAAGTCTTAATTATGTTAATTCACACACATTACTGAATTTTTTAAAAAAAATTAAAAATTAGTTTAAGTGATTAGTAATAACCGTTACCAAGACAGGCAAAATAACTGGACTTTGGGAAATTAATTTCATTTATTACCAATTAAAGAGAGCTGGATAACGAGAAATACAATCTAATCTGAAACCCCCTACCACCCATACTCTCCTTCTCCCTGGGCTTAACTTTATTCCTGAATTCTCTACCTCCTCCTCCACAGTAGAGCAAGGGAATGGGGGCTGTGGTTAATTTATCACGTGTCTCTGCTACTACTTCCTCCTCAGGGGGAGGGCATCTCAAATGCTTCAGCATGGGTCCCTTCCTGAAGGACACAGTCCTTCAGGAAAAGACTGCTCCAGTGTGGGTTTCCCGCAGGGTCGCAAGTCCTTCCAGTAAATCTCCTCCAGCATTGACTTCTTTCTCCACAANTGTTCACAACTGACGGAAACTTCAGATAAAAGAAAGTCTAGAATCTGTTTTTTGGCTGGGTCACGATACCTGCTATGAGACATAGCAGGAGGTATTGTCTTTGTCTTTTCTGAGAGATGTATTTTATTATGTATGCATCATCCATAGTTTTCTTTCCAAAAGTCTTAATTATGTTAATTCACACACATTACTGAATTTTTTAAAAAAAATTAAAAATTAGTTTAAGTGATTAGTAATAAACAATGCTTTATCTTTCAAAGAAAACTGCTATTGACAATTACATAATTTTCCAAAATACTCTTGATAAACTTCTGAGCTTTGCAGTGACATTTGTATGTGTATTTTTTGCATTATTTTTAGAATGTATATGAATGCAAGATATATTTATAGATCTGTAGCCCAGTAATGTAACATTACAGATCTCAGAGCATGCCCTTAATAGTGCACTGTGTGCTCCCAATAAAAAGAACTAATGAAATAAACAAACAAATAAACAAATCATATTGACAAAAAGTTACTTATCATTGCATATATATATAAGAAGCACATAGTTTACTTTTTCATTGAAAAGATGAAATAGAAAATACTCATAAAACTAGAAATGGTGTTCTTGCTTTTAATGGAAAAATGATATTATTTATTTAATGTTTAAAAACACCACAGTTTTCAATAAGATACTTGGTAGGATATTTGTGAATAATACTTTCCCATAGGAGACATTTTGAAGTATCTGTTGAACCTTGGATAGTGA
>VZTI01001626.1:156418-181259 GCA_013397865.1 Struthidea cinerea | reverse complement strand
TTTTTTTAGTGCAGAAGAATCCCTCACACATGAATAGGGAACCTAGATGTTATAGTATTTAATTAATCATTACTGTTGTTTGTTGTGCACAACTGACGGAAACTTCAGATAAAAGAAAGTCTAGAATCTGTTTTTTGGCTGGGTCACGATACCTGCTATGAGACATAGCAGGAGGTATTGTCTTTGTCTTTTCTGAGAGATGTATTTTATTATGTATGCATCATCCATAGTTTTCTTTCCAAAAGTCTTAATTATGTTAATTCACACACATTACTGAATTTTTTAAAAAAAATTAAAAATTAGTTTAAGTGATTAGTAATAACCGTTACCAAGACAGGCAAAATAACTGGACTTTGGGAAATTAATTTCATTTATTACCAATTAAAGAGAGCTGGATAACGAGAAATACAATCTAATCTGAAACCCCCTACCACCCATACTCTCCTTCTCCCTGGGCTTAACTTTATTCCTGAATTCTCTACCTCCTCCTCCACAGTAGAGCAAGGGAATGGGGGCTGTGGTTAATTTATCACGTGTCTCTGCTACTACTTCCTCCTCAGGGGGAGGGCATCTCAAATGCTTCAGCATGGGTCCCTTCCTGAAGGACACAGTCCTTCAGGAAAAGACTGCTCCAGTGTGGGTCGCAAGTCCTTCCAGTAAATCTCCTCCAGCATTGACTTCTTTCTCCACAAGGTCACAGGTCCTGCTGGGAGCCTTATCCAGTGTGGGCCTCCCGACAGAAACCATGCTCCAGTGTGGGCTTCTTGACCAGAGCTGGTGTGGATGTCTCGTTATTGAAAGGTTCAAGGCCAGATTGAACAGGGCTTTGAGCAACACAGGCTAGGGAAAGGTGCATCCATCCATGCCAGAGGGTTGGAACCAGACAATTTGTAAAGGTTCCTTTTNAATAGAAAATACTCATAAAACTAGAAATGGTGTTCTTGCTTTTAATGGAAAAATGATATTATTTATTTAATGTTTAAAAACACCACAGTTTTCAATAAGATACTTGGTAGGATATTTGTGAATAATACTTTCCCATAGGAGACATTTTGAAGTATCTGTTGAACCTTGGATAGTGAAAAATGTTTTATTAAATCTTCATATATGTACATACTTATTTTCAGTAGGAAAGACAAATTTTAATCAGATAAAAATAAATTGTCCATTGAGGCATTTTGATAAAGAAATATAAAGTTGAAACTATAAAATAAATAAATAAAGACTGCTAAGAGCTGGGAAGTAGAAACTCAAAACTAAGCACAGTTCTGTAGTAATACATCTATTTTAAGAACAGATAAGCCAGCTTGAAGAAGTAATATTTTAATCATAAGTTCCTAATGGTAAGTCGTATATTCCTTATGCAGAGCTGAAAATGTTTTGAAGATTCTTAATAGTATATGAATTACACTCATAAATGGAATTCAAGTTTTCATTATTACTGTACGTACTATATATAAAAAAAAAAAAATGCTCCTTTTCCAAGTAGTTTGACTTAACTCAGGGGATTGTATTATATTCAGCATTATTTTCCACTTTGGTTAATATAGTGCTATTAAACAGTTCATTTCATTCTGTCTCCTAATTCATATAAAATATTATACTTCAGTCCGTCTGTTCCAATGCCTGCCTTTTAAAAGGGGAAGGGAGCAGAGTCTTGCACAACACAAAAGGACCAGGGCCTGCTGAATTATTGGGAAACAACAGGGAAACACCTGTGGTATTCCACAAAGGAATCAGGGCATGTTTCTCTAGTATGTTGTCATGGTTGTTGGCCCAACTGGGCAGCCAGAAAGCCGTGATCTTATCACCAGCGCTGAAAAACGGTGGGACACATATGTGCTGAGTTGACTTGGGCTGGCCATCAGGTGCCCACCAAGTCATTCTATTATTCCCTCTCCACCAACAGGACAGAAAGAGTAAAGCTCATGGGATGAGATAAGGAGAGGGACGTCACTCAACCGTTACCAAGACAGGCAAAATAACTGGACTTTGGGAAATTAATTTCATTTATTACCAATTAAAGAGAGCTGGATAACGAGAAATACAATCTAATCTGAAACCCCCTACCACCCATACTCTCCTTCTCCCTGGGCTTAACTTTATTCCTGAATTCTCTACCTCCTCCTCCACAGTAGAGCAAGGGAATGGGGGCTGTGGTTAATTTATCACGTGTCTCTGCTACTACTTCCTCCTCAGGGGGAGGGCATCTCAAATGCTTCAGCATGGGTCCCTTCCTGAAGGACACAGTCCTTCAGGAAAAGACTGCTCCAGTGTGGGTTTCCCGCAGGGTCGCAAGTCCTTCCAGTAAATCTCCTCCAGCATTGACTTCTTTCTCCACAAGGTCACAGGTCCTGCTGGGAGCCTTATCCAGTGTGGGCCTCCCGACAGAAACCATGCTCCAGTGTGGGCTTCTTGACCAGAGCTGGTGTGGATGTCTCGTTATTGAAAGGTTCAAGGCCAGATTGAACAGGGCTTTGAGCAACACAGGCTAGGGAAAGGTGCATCCATCCATGCCAGAGGGTTGGAACCAGACAATTTGTAAAGGTTCCTTTTAATCCAAACTACTCTATGATTCTGTGATACAGCTATTCCTTGTCATTTTGAAAAAGAAAAAAAAAAGAAACAACCAAAGCAAAACCCCAGCACTAGTGCAGGCGACTCTTCATTTTCAGTAGTAACAACGAGATTCTTCCTGCTTCACAGGAATGTTGCAAATAAAATAATTACCTTTATATAAGAAACAAAAAGTAGTGTAACTACATTGCATGCTTTGACAGCAAAAATTGATGTTCACACATAGCAGAGGGATTTTTACTGAATTACGTCAAATTTAAAACATTCCACTTGACAATTGCTTTTCCAAGAATGCTTAATCTTCTAAGAAAATTCAAAACAGCTTGTGAATTCTTCACTGCTTTTCTACTAAAGCTTAATTGTGTTCATATTTGCGCATTTATTTATGATGCTTGGTCAATTCATAATTCCCATGTTAGAGTGTTTTGAGCTGTAAGTGATATATCTGCCTTGAATGGGAGCAAAGGAGTAAGTTACTTTGAGAACTGCATGCTTCTGTTCAGAGAGGTAAGGCTGCAATGAAAATGCAAACTTCCTTTTGAAACTCACTCTCTGAAAATCCACGTCTCCCACTCTATTCTTTACTCATGAAGAGCAAATGCTACAACTGGTTATGAGTACAGTTGGCTTTCAGGTTGTCTGATAACATTCAGTTATTTTCCTCATGTTAGTTTTGATGGGACTGCAGGGAGATGAGTGAACAGTGCTAACATGGAAGCGTGAGGATTTTCCTTTAGGGCTTTATCAGAGTCTGATACATTCTCATCAAGCTCTTTCAGATGATCTACCTGTGGGAGAGATGCCTATTATCGATTTTTTTTTTTTTGGTGCTATACTGAATTTTAATTTAGTGAGGGATACAACTATATAGGTAAATTGCAGGACAGATAGAAATTACACTTATGAGAATATGACTGTTGTAATTTAAAGTAGAATCACAATATAAATGCAATGTTCATTGCCAGTCTCTATAGTATAAAAGACTATTTCACTGTACAGATAAAGGCAGTTGATCCACTTGACTGATGTGGTTTGTTGCCAAATGCTCACAGCTGATGTGGCTGGCTGGTTCAGTCAGGTTATGTAGCCATTTATCCAGGCCAAGGGCCACCATTCAGTCCCCTTCATGCGGAGACAAATTCAGCTTTCTTTGCAACAGCCATGGTCAGTCACTGCATATACTTTTCCCTGACTCTCATTAATGAGCCTTCTGAGTCAGTATTCTCAGAGCCTTCTTCCATTTTAGGGTTTTCAGTAAAGACTGAGAGTAAATTGGTAGCTGAAAAGATTTGGCTATAATAGATCTACGTTATTATCATTCACTTGAATTTGAAATTTCCACTAAATTAAACATATATTAATAAGCACAAATAAATAAAAACTAGCATTTAAAACATCCAGACATATCTGTCTGATAGCCCTATATGCAAGAAATTAGGAGAAATATTTTTGAAATTAAATGCTGCTTTTATCACCTTTCTGCTTAAAACTCCTCTTTGACACCAAATTTGAATACTTATTTAGCAATGTAAACACAAGACAAGTCAGAAATGTTTCTCCAGAGATGTGACACAGAACCATGTCAGTAGAGAAGCTAATGTTCTCACCTTATTTTAGGTATGAAGGCAGTTTGAATTCAAGGAAAAGAACTAACAGTGAAAAATTACTTTGGCATTTCAAATGGTTAGATTGAATTTAAATTTTTGAGCATTTCCAAAGAATAATGCAACATAATATTTATACAAATAGTATATGATGTACTGTTTTAGATGAGAAAAATAACAAATTCGTGTTTTCTAAAAAATGAGTGATTTTATTTTTATATATTTTCAAAAGGACAAATCCCATATAGAAGAAAAAAAAAAAAATATTTTCTTTATGATTTTTGGACAAAGGTTCATACAGAAGCAATGAGCCTGTACTGTCAAGGCTACTCATTCAGCATAGGAAATAACTAATTTCACACAGAAAATATGGTACCTGTCCAAAGATGCAGTGAAGTAGTTGTACCTGATGGAATCCAGTCCAAGAGAGGTTTTTCATCCAAACAAACAAACAAACAAAACTAAATAAAACCAGCTTTGCAGAGATGTACCTGATCATTTAATTCCACTAAAAGAACTGTGTATAGTGGGTCATCTTCTTGCTGGGCAACTGCTTTAGCCATAAATTAAATCACAGTCAAACCAGAATAAAATGCTTTGCTTCTTAAATTAAACGAGTTGCTTTTCAGAAGATATATTAAAATTAAATATAAGTTATTAGCTCAAATATATTTCTGCGTATTTGAAATTGTGCACTTGTAGTCATACTGAGAGAATAAGGGCAATCAAATAAATGACGGATTTCAAACTGTTTTTAAAAATTCACTTTTAATGGTAGGGCTGACAGAATGAGTCAATTCAAAGTTTTTTCTAGTCCTGCACTCTACTTAAGACAGCAAAGAATAATGGATATTCAGCAATCTGAATATGGAATAAAAGTCATAACTCCTCCTCAGAATAACTTCCAAAACTTCAGAAATTGTTTGCTCAGTCACTTCTGTTCTTAGTTGCCTGGAACAGATTTTTCTTCAGATCCTGTGTACAGTTAGGCAAGTTTTATAGTAGAAAATAAGCTGCATAATGTAAAATCACAGTAGCAAATCAAAGTCTCCATACAAATATCAGTGTTGCACAAGCTATATTTTAGGCATGAATCTTTCAATAATTTGCTTTAAATGGGAATTGTCATGTTATCTAGTCTATTAACTTCTAAGCTTTTGTTTGTCTCGGGTTCGAATGATTGTATTTCCAACGGACAGAAATATCATTACTATTGATGCATAATAGAATTAGAATGGTTCCTTCAAAAAGTCTTGAAATTTTGTATGCGACATTGTCAAAAAATCAAAGTCCCTATTGGACTTGTGACTTTTGGCACTTCCCTCTTTTCAGAACTCCACTTAAAAGGTCTTTTTCATTGCTCCTATATTTTCTGATATCACTTTAAGGATTTCTTATCTTTTCCTTCCCCCCTGCATGAAACTGGCTTAGAACTGTCTATTTTCATAGTCTAGTAATCCCATAAGTGCATCAGGAATTTCTAACAGCCACTCCTCCCGGTGTGATTACCCTTGCCACCACAGATGACAAGGAAGCCAAGGGAGATTTCTCCAGGTCTTGCTGGAAGGAGGAGGTAGCAAAGAAGACCAAAGCACTGAAATAGCGCTCATATTCTCAGTAGCACTCAATATATTCTCATATTGTCTTATAACTTTACAGCTGTAGGAAAGATTGCAAAAGTTTTGTCAGGGTTTCATTTAGATTTCCTGAAGAATATGTGTCTGGGAGACAACGCTTCCCAAAGCAATCATGAATTTGTTGCCTCAATACTAAACCAAAGTACAATTAACTAAGCAAAAAAAAAGGGGGGAAAAAAAAAAAAAAAAAGAAGAGGAATGTAAAAGTACCATAAGTGTGAGTTTGATAGCTCTACATGAAAGATGTCCTACTATCCTTTTTTGAAAATCAATAATCTATTAAGTAGGTACAGTACTCTGAACTACCCTTGTGACTTTCGATTCCTCAAAAGAGCTAAAAATTGATTTAATTCATAGTTTCTAATTGCAGCTATAGATTGCTTTTGAAATCGATATAGCTCACCTTCTTTTCTTCTGTGTTTTCAATTTTACTTGCCATTTGTTCTGTTTTATCCCCCTTTGTTCTACCAAGATGAACACTTTTCAATTTTCTATGCATAAGTCATTACTCCTTATTGTTGCTTAGTGGGTCCTTTGCCATCCCTAGCTTAAACTGAGTAATTAAAAGAGCTCAGAAAATCCTTAGCCTGAGCTTTCCACAAAGCAGAAAAGTGAATTGTTCCCCCAGTGGCTGCTGTTGAAAGGAAAGAAGGAAATTGAGGAAACAGGATGATTAAACTTTACACCACTACCTCATATTTTATTCAGTGTGATCAGAGAATACTTAGCTAGTTCACCACCATGGGGAAGTTTTTCATGTTGATTGATAGCAGTAGCTCCTACTTTTAACATGGAATTAAGATTTTAAAATATGTGGTGATTTTAAAGTACTTCAATGTAAAAAACTGTTCAACTAACCAGCTTTCCTCTCAATGAAATCTACTACTTAAATGAATGTGCTGAAGCAGAAAGTGACTGACCACTGTTTAAATTAACAGCAACCCCCAAAAGCTAAATATTAGGTAGTTCAACACCTGCTGCTATTCTAAGTTATAGAATTGTTCTTCAAACCTCTTCATGTACAAATAAGTGAATCATCCTATTTTCTTGTCAATCATTCTATTTAATGAAAAAAAAATAATAATATCAAAACAACATAATCCAGGCAACTAGGGAAGAAGAGGCTATGTTTATCTGTCTTTTGTTTTCATTATAAGAACTAAGTAATAATACGTATGTGACAAACCATATTTCTTATTGATTTATGCTCTGAAAGCCAGAGAGAGCACAGAGATTTTCATCAGATCCCTTGGGCATTATATTCATCTGTTTAGACAGTAAATTTAAAAACCAGGTTAATTCTGGACTCAGCTCAGTGGGACTGCACGTCTGCACATAGTTAAGAGTGACTGTATATGTTCCATGAATGTGCAACAAATTTCACACTATAGCATATTTCATGGTGTAAAACAGCATAAATCAGATCCCTAAATAATCCACTGAGTTTTATGAAGAATTAATAAATTTTATATATATATGATTTTTCATTTTAGCATACTCAATTCCTGGTATACTCTGAATTTTATTAGATACACTGCTTTAGTAGCTAACTTAAATTATTGTACAGCTCTCTCTTGAAAGATGGCTCTATAGGGTTGTGTTAATACATGCCCTTCCTCAGCTGTTTTGGAGGGCTATGCCAGTAGTGAAACCTTTTTACTAAACTTAATAAAACATCAAGACATATTAGTTATTTGAACCTGAAAGACTTTTTTATTATAAGAAAATTAGTTATTATAACATAATTTGTTTACTTTACAGGGTGTGATGTTGTGTCCATTATATAGTGCACTGAAACAAATATTTTTCTGTCCTGATACCTATCAATGAAATTCAACTGACATTTCATAGTGCAATTTCTAAATGAGAATAAAAAAATCCATTTTGTACACACATTTTAACAGACGATTTTTGTGTGAATACACCTCAAAATTAGTCTAAAACTAATGAAATTTTAAAATCTCTGGATATTTGTAATACTTATAATAGATTGTATTGCCTCTGAACGCTATTGACTTGCTATCTATCACAGAATAATTTCTCTTTCAAGGCTTTATATTCTGGTATTAATACATATAAGTGTTATTTTTATTGTAGAATAGATACGACTTAACTTGGGAAGAGTTGGTAAAAAATTAGTTTGGAAGGAATGAAATTTTCAAAGAATCCTAAAAGGCTTAATACTGAGACTTGCTGCAGTCCAGCAAGAGTTGGAAATCCACCTCCGACTATCTGTTTTTATTTGTGCTACTTGAAACAGCTCACTGCCAGGGTACCACATCCAGTCATGGGTCAAAAGTCAGATGGCTCAGCCCCACACCACAAGACCCAAAGACAGACTAGTTCTCTTCTTCCCCTCACCCACCAGCATCCATGCCTTTGTTTTCAAGAAAATAGTCACTGTCAAATGTTTTGAACAGGTACCAGTTGTCCAATTGCCAGGAGTCATCTCAGAAGCACATTACGTGCCAACAGACATATCTGGCTGCAGACTGAAAGTACCAGCTTCAAAGAAACTTCATAGTTTCCCCCTTTTTCCATGAGAGGTAAACTGACGCTGGGGCTTATCCCAGTTTGAGTTTATCCCAGTTAGGAAGAACAACTGATGCTGTGCGTAATATAATTTATAAAACTCTATTTATTTACGAAAAATACATACATATCTTTTCATATCTGAGTAGAGACTGCAATCTTCAATTACGAACAGCAATTGTTTCCAAACCTCTCATATCTCACGTTCTTGCAGAAAGGTTGATGAGGCTTTATGAGCTGCTTTGTCTCCTTATTTTCACTTGCACACACCTCCTCTACAGAAATATCTAGTTGAATGTGCTCTGGACAGAGAGTTTAAATTTCTGAACAGTCTTACATTTGCTTTTATTTTGAATGGATATATGAGTGCTGCAGAAATCTTAAAAAAAAGAAGAATAAAGTTTTGAAAGAACTTCAATCTAGTGACCATGGTAGAGTTATTTATTGCAGTCTACAGCATAATGAATGTCTACTAGAATTGATATAAGAAATAAATAATAAAATAGTGTAACCCAGCATATATAATCCCAAGACAATGTCTATTTACATGCACCAACTCAGTCTCTGAGGTACATAGCATGCATTATTAAATCCTGAACAAATATGTATTAGATTAATATCTGAAATTAGTTTCATCTGTTAAACTAATGTTTTGCCATATTTCATTTTCTCTGTAATTTATTGTACATATAGCATGAACTCTAGAGTGAGAAACGATAAAACTAAAAATTGTATTAAATATATATTTCATTGCATATGAAGCTAAACTATATTTTAATTTAATGCAACAATCCTAAACACATTAATGCTATGTGCTTCAAAACTCGGAATGGCAAACTGCTTGTCTTCTTATAAACTCTATTAAAGAAAAAACACAGAAGAAATGTTTTAAAAAGTAATTATATGGTATTTTTAACTGTTCAGTATAGAATATGATGGCCCAAATGTAATTATCCTGTAATCGGTGCACTTGACAGTCTCATTCTGAACCAAACTTTGATTTTACAAACAAGGCTTCTGTGTCAGTTTTTCTTTCACTAATTTGGGCACAATTAGTACGTGTGCTGACATCCAATGAGACTGACTATTTTTCTGGTTAAATTTAAGTCACAATTTATCTGTTCAGTATCTCACTAATCATGCTGGCAAGTTTTTGCATTTGATAGAGTAGCAGTATCAGGCCAAAACTGCAACACTTTCAGGCAAAGAAGGTTTTAAGTAGCTAGAGCAAATTTCTTTTCCTGAGTGAGAATTACAGAGTGACTTTCCAGGTTGCGCTGCCACTATCATTCTCTGTAATTTCAAGGGGGAAGAGGGGAGGGGAAGAAGAAGAAAAAGGACAAATAATTTCAAACACTGTTCCTGATACATTTTGTCCTTATTTATAGGCCGGAATAAACAACAGTAAAAAAAAATGCTAATGAAAATAAAAATCCTGATTCTGAGAGCCCTGTCTGAAATTATACCTGTATGAGTAAATTTAAATTCCTGACTACTTGGCACTTGAGGTTTGCTGAAGTGATACTATGAAGGATGTCACCAGGACCACAAACATCTTGAAGGCTGTCTGAGCTCAAGCACACTGATTCAGCAAGAAAAGCCTGACACTTTGGCATACAGTCACTTCAGAAACGAAAAGCTGCTTGTTTAAAATGAAATTCAATCCATTGAATTATTCAACAATAATTGATTACATTGGGTAGAAAACCCCTCACTAGCACTCGCTCAAATTAATGAATTAGAAATAGAAAACACTGTCAGAATAAAAGTTATTAAACACTGTCAGAATAAAAGTAAATACAGCTAAATTTGCAGTCAGAAGTACTTTGCAGCAGACAGCAAAGACTGCATAACTGGATAGTGCAATCTGACAGCATGTGAAGTGTAGTGAACATGGAAGATCCATCTAGTGTTAATTTTACCTAGGAAAGTAATTCTAATGAATAGCCTTTCAACTCCAGGTATTTTTATAAAAAAAAAAAAAATTGATCACGGCATTTACATTCTCATCTACTCGCATTGTGTCATAAGAAGCAAGCTGATTTGAAAGATGAATCATATGCAGTTTTTGTGTCATGATTATTGATTATCTTTCAACCTATAAAGACTGTGTAAGGTTATGAAGCACTTAAAGATTTATTACTTTTATAGATCTATCTTTTCTGTGGTGATGAAAGTAAACATAAATCTGTTTTACCAAATGATACAGTAAACATGATTGCTTTAAATAATTAAAAACATATTAAACATAAAGAAATAACACTCATTGCAATTTTTTCAAGTTAAGAAAGGAATTGAATAAACATTTTTAATATGCTGTTCTGCTTTGAAGAACTTGGCAAGTTTTTTTGTTTTGCACTTTGTCAGAATGCATAGAAACACCACCCAAATACCAATTGCATTTAGAGGCCTAAGAAAAGTACTGGGTTTTCTTCTGCCTTGTAAGTGGAGTTGAGGAAGACATGTGGGAAGGAAGAGAAGCAGCACTTAAAACAGTGATGACAAAGAAGAAAAGAGAAATCAGCAGAGTTGAGTTTGCTCAGCATCTCCTAATGTTGCTCAGAATTTACAGACATTGGCCAAACAATGCACCCAACAGGCATACATGAACACTGCAATTGCACCAAAGAGCAGTGACCCACTTTAAGTTGACAGAAACTTCCAACATATGGAAACCCATCCCTTCCCTCTCTACCTTGGTATGGCTCCAAAACAGCTTCTGTGACTGTTCTGTAGCCACTTACAGTTAAATGGAGTCATGTCAGCAAAGCTTTTAATTTTTAAAGCTGTTTAAGATGATTGAGTTCATTCTGACTACAACGAATTAGGTCTTAATGGCAGCTATTCATAGATTGTTGAGAATGACAGACAGACAGTGGAGAACAGATGGGTTTCCAGAGGTAATTCCAACCCTTTCAGTCATACCCAGAAAGCTATGTCTGTCCACACACTCAAAATCCATTCTTAAAAGGCAAACCTAATCCCAGCCTTTTTGCTCAGTAATCCTTTTCTATACTCCATAGTGTACAACCAGCATAATGGCATCACTCTGTGCTAAATCCTAATGTAATTCTCATGGTACATGTACAAAGTGATCCAACTAGTGCCCTACTGAGCATTGTATTACTACACGCATAGGCGCTGTTTGCAGAGGATTAAAGTTGCTTTGGATGATGTTCGTAGGTACAGAGGAGATAACTGAAATATTCCTTGTTCATCCGGATAAACAGCAAGCTCTATTCCTCATGACACAATTGATTCTGGGAGCATCTGAGAGCTTTGAGGCTTTCGCCTCCTGATCATCTACAAGGATCTGGGTTTAGTCAGTAGAGAATGAATACATGTGCAGATTCACTGGGTAATGCTGACTCCTTACACTGGTTTTGTGGACTATAATACCAATTCTCATAAGACCTCAGCATCATCCTTTGTACGCATTGATGGATTGAGGCAGAGTTCCAGAGAGACCATGGGCACCAAAGTGATGTTAGATTAAACTGGAAAAAGACACTGTACACAGGAAATCTGACATGCAGAAAATAAGAAAATACTTTGTTTAGTAGCAGTCTGTATAATGATGTATGAAGATTTTCCATTAGAAGTTGACATACATCAAGGTCTTTCATTTGCTGGAAAATCTTTGTTTTATAGATCAGCACTGTCTGTATAGTGCTGACACTATATTCTTAAAAGAAATATTGTGAGCAGGCTGTTTTTAATTTGTGTAAGATCTATCTACCTATCTAGCTAGCTACATTTGTATGTGGATGCATTTACTGCTGAAATTAATAAGTACTTCTTTACTAGAATAATTTAGAATTTTTCTTTAGATATATTATGTTTATAACATTTTTATATGTCAGAGATGCTTAATATTTCTATGTCATAGATGGTTAATATTTCTGTTAATCCTTTTAATTAGAAATTTAGTTAGAAATGATATTTTCTGTCATTTCCAAGCTAAGCTCTCTAAAAACATGTCAATTTACTGCTACCTTCTTATGAAACCTCATTTTAAACCTGATACTAACACTGTTTTGACCTTTTCCACAACCTTTCACTTTCACATTAATGTATTTGGGAAAGTAGCTTTGCTCAAGCCTTCAACCACCTCCCACATACCATTATCATTCATATTTTTCAGTCTATATTTGTAATTATCAGCCAGTTATGGCTATATAGTAGCCAATGATTGTATTGTCTTCCCCACATTTCTTACATGCCTACCTATCAGCAGTGGCTGGTAAACTTTTTTGCCATTGCCTAATAAATACGCAAAGAACTGGCTCTACAAGTAATCCCAGCTGTTTTCCCCTGCAGTGACTGGAGAGACAGAGACTCTGCATGGGTTGGGTCACCCTGTGCGAAGCAGACAGCATGTTCTCCTTTGGACATGCCTGTCCCTTTTCTTTGATAGTTAAACGGATCCAAGTAATCACCTTAGACAATTAGACAGATGAAGATAATCTTAGCCTTCTCACTGTATACCTGTTGATATTTCTATCAATCTCATGTATGAATGTAACACACAGTAACCCCTTGAGAAGGGATACCCTAAGCAGGATCAGCTCATCCAGTTTCTTTCAGATTTCACCACTGTGAGTTTTCTTTTCTACTTTTCATCTTTTTCTTTTTAAAATATGTTTTTGACTTTCTATGTGGAAAAGTAAATCCAGTATTTCTTAAAGAGTTGTGCTCTGAAGTATCTTTGTAACCCTTGGCAGTTCTGGTGCCAGGTTGCTTCAAAAGTTAACAGCAGCAAGTGTTGCTAAAAAAAGTTAATTGTTAATTCAAATACACAAAATGCAATAAACAGAGAATTACATACTGGGACAGATCTGCTTGGTGACTGTCGTTCTTTGAAATGTAGCTGGTTTATAACTATACTCATCATCTCTTTATTTTACAGACCTCCTCTTCGATTAGATGAATTGGGCAAGTTCATTTCAGTGACCAAATCCCGCTCAAATTACACTGTCAATGTCACATGAAATCTTTCAGATTTCATGTCAGAAAAACCCTACAGAATACAGTTTTTTGTGATGGAAAAAAAAAACAAAAAAAGTGCATCTCTATATCCTTGGCACATCCAACACTTGCAGTGGGAGACAGATTAGATATTTCAGGCATTGGTAAAAAAAATACAGGACCTTCCCCTGCCTCTTAGGATGTTGCAATCAGTTCATCTTAAGCAATTAAGACACCATACTTTGTTCACAATGTCTGTGTGGCACTGTGCCATTTATAAAAAATTTACAGTCTCAGTTCAATTGCTTCTAGATGCAGTTTTAGCATAGAAGCCAAGGAATATGTATTAAGACTGTGTTAATTTTTCAGCAGTGAGTATTCTTAAAGGACAGAGCAGAAGACCATTGTCTGTGCTGTGTTGAAATCTTGCTTTATGCCAATTTCAATGTGACTTCTCCTACAGAGTTTTATTCTGGGACTACTGCTTTCATAAGCTGCCTATCTGGTACCTCTGATTTCTCACATGCAATATCATTACATTCCATGAGATATGTTTGTTTAATCTTCAGCAATCCATTATTTTTGCCGTAAGCAACATAAGCTATATAAAAAGGTTAAGTTTAGCAGAAGAAAAGCGATTTATAACTAATAATGCTGTCAAATATTTACATCTGGCTGAAAGATCACTTATTGAATTTCTAAAGCTCATTGAATTTGTATGGAGTAACTTTACTAAAATATGGATTAGTGTGTAGGAAAAAATATCAATATATGTATGTAAAATTTTTTCATTTAACCACTTTACCAATTACCTTTCTATATTCAACTAGCTGATCTGCTAACCAACATGAAGAGAAAAAGTATATTAAAAAGGTGCCAGTTTTTCAACAATTTTAAGTCATTTATATTGACAAAAGTGACTCTTTTTGTTTTTGTTGTTATTATAAGAACAGAAGCTCTTGCTGGAGGACATCCAAATAGCAAAAAAACTAGTAAAGGGTCTGGAGCACAAGTCTTATGAGGAGCAGCTGAGGGAGCTGGAGTTGTCTAGCCTAGAGAAAAGGAGGCTCAGGGGAGACCTTATCACTCTCTATAACGGCCTGAAAGGAGGGTGTAGGCAGGTGGGGGTCAGCCTCTTCTCCTAGGCAATAGAGAACAACACATGAGGAAACAGCCACAAGTTGCACCAAGGTAGGTTTCAATAGGATATTAGGAAAATTTTGTTACTGAAAAGGGTTGCCAAGCACTCAAACAGGATTCCCAGGGAAGTGGTGGAATTACCATCCCTGGAAGTATTCAAAAAGCATGTAGATGTGGTGCTTAGGGACATAGCTTAGTGGTGTACTTAGCAGTGCTAGGTTTATAGGTGAACTAGGGGATCTTAAAGATCTTTTCCAATCTAAGTGATTCTATTATTCTTTTTACAAAAACAAAATGCAAAACAAAAGCCCCAACCAATGGGGAAAAAAAAACAAACAGTGGTTTAGTTATCTCTTTTGCTTTGTTAGGTTCTTTAAAAGTCCCATATACTTTTCAATGCAGAGCAGTATTTATGTTTGGGGCTTTTTTTTTCCCCCACAACTGAAAGGGCATTTTAACAGTTAATCTTCTGAACTTACATAAAGCCTGTCCTAGTCGGAAAAATCATTGACTCTTTGAATTGGCACTACGTATTAAGGTGATTTTGCCTACAAGCACTACATGTGGCCATGACAATCTCCGTTTGTAAAATGACTGTCAGGTTTTATATTAACACATGCTGGATACCTTGGATTTTTCTTAACCATCACACCTTACAGAACACAGTATATAGAAAAGAGCTTTAGTTCAATGCTGACTCAAATATTGTAGATAGTGGACAAAAATAGGGAAAGATGAAGTTAAGATTTCATCTTAAATGGATTTCATGTAAAGAAACAGATTACTTAGGTGCCCAGGTTAAACAGTTTCTTTTATATGAGTGCATCTATTTGAACATTAAAATCAATAAAATACTGAGCTGAGCTACATTATAAGGTATTTTTCCTCATAATAAGTATACAGAAACAGAGAAACCTCCTAAGAATTTTGAATTTTAAAAACAAGCAAACAAAAAATCTGTACCAGGGGTTAGCAATCATGCAAGTTTATACTATAAACAAAGTAAAATTATACAGGGGAAAAAGGGTCACTATATATAAGGGGTCAACTATATATTGTTACTTCTTTCTAAGCGTATTTAATTGAAAGTGACAAAAAGTTGACCACAGATATTTTAAAATTTGTTTATTAGACATGCTCCAATTCAAAGTACAGTGTTAAATAACTTTCCTATACAGTCATAGAGTGACCATTCTTTATATTTGTACTCCTAATTTTTTTCAACTTCATTCAATGAAAATTATAGTGAAAAATTCTAGATTTTTTTTTTGTTTCTCCTAAATCCTTAACTACTTGGAAGAACAGAGAGAAAATGCTGCCATGGAATAAACTGTTGTTTTCTTACTAATTCTGGATTCTTCTGGTTAGTATAAACTAGCTGTGCACACAAGGAGGGATTTTTAAGGAAGGCTCTTATGGTACATCCACATATTTGTAAGTTTTAAAAAGATAAATAAAGCCCAACAGACTTTTTGAAAATTACTGCATAAAAAACCCACCTGTATCTACCCCAGACAAACTTTTAAGAACAGGTGAAAGAATTTTATGTCATCTCAACTACCTGGATCTCGCTTCAACAGCTGATACAGAATACTGTTTTTCCCACTTTGAGCAGATTGACTTTTCAGGCCCTGTTAATGGGATTTTCATAAAACTCTTCGAGACAGATATCCTTCTATCTCATTTCTGGTATCTTATCTTTACTTTGTGAGTATCCAAAATATCTTTACCAGAACTGTTTTCTTCTCCTATACTTCTGACCATGTCAGATTCTTGATATTTATTATATCTACATATATCTGTTCCAGAAAAAAAAAATAGTTATTCTGGTTCTTGAAGCAGAAAGTCAAATTAAAAAAAAAAATTAAAAACACCAGAGTCCTTTGACAGAGTGAATGAGTATCTGGTGAGGCACAATCCATAAAACATATTTTAATTGATTAATAGTCAAATAAGAGGTAGGAAATCAAGGAGACAAGTTAGTGCTCATGACCTGACTTCAATCATATGCTGTTCAATACATTTATAAAGATGTGAAAAAGAGTAGTTATTAGCAAACTGAATTCTTAAATGAGTCAACGTTATTAACAGTAACCCAAATTGAAGGTCATGACGGAGCTTTAGAAAGATGTCATTATTTTAATTGATTTGGAGATACAGAGACAGGGGTTTTAGATAAATTCTCTTTCCCTGTTCTCGTTTCTGTGCATCTGTTATTTTTTCTCCCAAATTAACTTTCATGCCTACCCTCATGATGCAGTTTGGAAGGTCTGATTCTTTTCCCCACCAAGGCTACACTTCTTTCACTTCAAATAAGGTTCATTGAAATAAAGTTCAGTGGTTTTCCACCTTTTCTTTCTTCATTATCTACTCACTTTTTAAATTTCTGAAACATTTCTGTTTTGTCTTTTGCAATCTCATCACACAATTGGGAGGGGAACTGTATTTTATTATCTGTTTGTAAAGCATGACATAAATTCACAGTGCTACATGCTCAGTATTTAATAAAAATGCCATGCCATAAAATAAACAACTCATACCCTTGCCAAGGTGCTCATTCGGCAGAAAATGGAGGCTCAGGTCCAGATGGGCTCTAAATTATGAAATAACTCTGTTATTTGAATTTCAATAGAAATGTCCAGGTTCTATATTTTGACACCCTCTACAGGAACTGTTTTTGGCTTGTGCCAATACAACAGCTGATGAAGAAATGGCAGATTAGGTTCTCTGTCTCCACGTGCATCTGTACCAACAAGTCAGAAATTCTTCATCAGGTACATTTGGGGTGGGGAATAAAAATCTTAACACGCAATGTACTTTGGTTTTACATTCCACTGAATTTTGACATAACCCAAATATAACTAAAGTAGAAGTGCTATAACTTGAGGTTTCCTCCTTACTTGTTTTTATAATTAAAGCAGAGAGAGGGATGGTATAAAAAGTGTGGTTCAAATCTTAGGTAGTCTGGACTGTTTCTTAGAGATGTCTATCTGTCCCACTTACCTGTGGACAAAACCTGGCAGCAATGTTTCTGACTTAATGGATTGCCAAAATTTGAGTGGTCTGTACTTATTTGGATGACTTCCTGCTAGTATAATACATAAACATAACAATTCACTTGAAAGAAATCTTGGGGTTTTAATAATTTTATATTTCTATATTCATGGAGTGTTTGTAAAACTCAAAAGAAATCAATAGTTTTCATTTAGATTCATTTTCCACTGAAATTAATAAAATACACTGAAATCTTGCATATTAACTCCATCCTATTAGAAAATATAATTTCTGTATGAAAAGAGAAAATAAAAAATAAAAGTTTCCAGAACTTCCTTAGTAATGAGTTTAGATGATTTACAGAATCAGAATTACTTTCTCAGTTCCTTTGTAATTCTATCTGTACAATACAATGAAACATATTATGACAGCACAAAAATAAGGAAGAAAAATCAGAATTTATTAAAATCATGGGGTAAAATAAAAAAAAAAAAATGAATATGTAATGTAAAAGTGAATTGTACTTGGGAGATGCAGAGTTCAAAGAACCAAAATGTTTGTCTTGAAAATACGGAGAACTGCACTATTTTGTGTACAGCATGCTGTTATTCATATTTTCATTTCTTTATGCAGGGAAAAGAAAACCAAAACCCTGCTTTGGTAAATAATGATAATTTTTAACATCAGTAAGTACTAAACCAAGTTCCAAGTATCTATCATTACAGTAGCAAAGGAAATGTCATTGCCAAAAGATTTATATTTTAGAGACAAAAAGTTGAGAGAGAGCAGAAGAATCAAAACTAATGATACGAACCTTTTCTACTAGCTGGGAGTGAAGATAGCATTTATTGACAGATGCTAGTAGGTATTAAGTCTGACTTTAACAGTGAACAGAAAAGAGAAGCAATAGAAAGCAAGATCACAAGTGCAGACAGAAACATAATTAAGGAGATATTGAAAAAGAAATAATCTTAAATATGACTAACTAGGATTCTGACAAAGAAATTATTACTTTTGTAATGCAGGTGAAAAACATGGAAAATGCATAGAAGGGAAATGTAAAGCAGAGACAAGAAAAGAAGGTGGAGGTCATTCAGGGAGGTTTTCAAATAAAAATCAAAGTTTAACTAAACAAAGAAAAATAAAATATATAGATAATGTTATTAAAAAGTTAAATCTGAAACTCAGTGAATGCAATATTAACTCATGATAGTATTTTATCTCACTTAATGTCTTTTCAAGATGTTTTGATGATGGATTCTTACTTAGGAAAGGTACTGGGTGCTCCCTAGGATAGTGTAATTCTTCAGATTTTAATGTAAGAAATGAGCAGTATGACAAGACAAAAGCATAGAAGTTGAAGATAAGCAAATACAGTGTTTCAAAGACTTTCTTGTTTGAAGATGAACAGGAAGCCTGATGAGCAGAAAAGCGAGGCTGGAAGCCTTTTGTTACACCCAGATTATTTCTGACATCCCAGGGTCTGGAGAGATTCTCTGTAAACAAATCTAATCCTAAGCAAAAAATAAAAATCTTTTGAGGAGGTCTTCTTTTATGACATTTACTACCTCTTTTTATTTTTTTCTAAGATTTTCTTTTGTTTTGTTATTTTGGGTTAGTGTGGTGATGGCAATAATTTGTTCACATGAACAGTGGGACACATGGTGTCTAATCTCACACAACTTTGGTTTGGGCTGCCTTTTGAGAAGAAGCCAAAATACCTTATAATGCTTCACTGCATGTATCTCTCAGATCATTAAAAGGACTATTTATAATTTACATAACTAAGAGTGGCTGCTGCTCTCAGCTTTCTTTCAAATTATCCTCAAGAGGCAGGACATTCATCTGTCCCTTAAAAAATGAGAGGATTTTTTTTTGTTTTAGAATGCTGCATTCACCCTGTAGGATGGAAATACTGATGTAATGGAAAGTGGACTTTGGGTCATGATGTTACATTATTAGCATACTATTTCAGAAAGTCTTAAAATTTCTGGGATGTTAAAGACAACTTAGTCATAAATGATGCCTTGTTTTTGTTTGGAACTTATTGTTTCATTAGTGAGAAGAATGTAACCTCACAAAGGAGAAGATTACACACTTGTATATTAAGTGAGCTGCTTTGAAAATTCAAGTTTCATATTTAAATACTTTATAACTAAAAATTAATATCCTGTACTAATTGCTACGTAAATCATCCTATATCAATATCTTGCGTTAATTACTTTTAAGTTACTTATCTGATGTCACAGTATTTCATACTGTGTAAAAATGTAAATTAAATTTGGAGGTTCAAAAAACCCTGCATAGCTGGTGTAGTACTTAGTGACATGGAAAAAAAAAATAATATTCTACTTCTAAAATATATAGATGTACATATACATATGTGTATACATACACTTATGGAGAAAAATAACAAAAGCAAACTAAATATTGGCATCACACTTTCGGGAGAATTTTTCTGCCAGAGTGTTGCAGAAGTAAGAAGGCAGAAAGGAAACACAAAGAAAAACGTCCAATTTTTGGCATAAATCAAGAAGGCCGATGTCAAGGGGAGGCCAGAGGTCTCCAACAAATTTCTGGCTCTAAGTACTTACCAGAAGGACTGATTATAATCCATATAATAGATGTGATATATATGTCTACGTGTCATTTCTCTGTGACATACAAAAAAATTCACAAGAAAAAATCACTTGTAAGAACAACAACAAAAAATTAAAGATGTGTGAAATAGAAAAGTAGAAATAATGATATTTATAAATTCTATGTTGTTATCCCTGAAAGAAATCTTAACCTTTTGTAGCAATCTCAGAAACTATGCATCCTATACAGTTGTGGCTAGTCCATAAACATGCATTTCCATAGTTTTATTTGTGATTCTTTGAAGTGAATGATCTACTTTATTAGGGTTCTTTATTATTATTAATGTTTATTCTTCTTCTTTCCCGACACCATTCTCCTGTTACTTTCTTGTGTATTTCTAAAGACCAGTTCGCAATGCAGGCTGTGTTTGTTTCCTATACTACTTCCACTGATTAAATTGTCATTATACTGCTCTCAAAAATAACTGCACTGCTATAACGCTGCACTTGGGTTGAAGGGGACTTATTCAGACCCAAGATTTTCATGACAGATATCCAGAACTTTAGTGAGTAAACAGGAACTAATGATTCTGATTTTATGAAAGAACAGGTGTTGGGGTGTCCTGGCAAACCTGCCAGCCCAGGGTTTGGGGGGACAGACCTGCGCCTGGGAGAACCCCCTCAGTTTATGGTATCTCTATACAAATGTGTATTGGTTTCTCCCTTCCCCCCTGCGGTGCCAGGGGTGTTGGGCTGGCCCCAGGTTATTTCCCTCCCCATTGGCTGTTGCTGTAAGCCCCGCCCCCAGTCCCCGAGACCCGGGAGAAACGAGCCGTTCCCAGCCAGACTGCTGCCGGGGATGAGCGAATAAACACCTCCAGCTCCTCCAGCGTCTCTGTTCTCGCCTTCCTTTGTTCCTGGGGTCCCGGGGGGTCCAAACCAAACCCTCTGTGGACATCGCTGTCTCACCCTAGAGAGATCCGGCAGCCAGAGAAAAGGGTAATTACAGACAGCTTGGCCGGCTTTTAAAGTGTGGTCTAAAATCTGCTATTTTGCTGTGCTAGCTCGGAATCTCACCCCCAAGCTAGCCAGCCACGGCAGGCAGACAAAGAGACAAACAGGAGCTGATAGTAATGCTATGATCTGAGCAGTATATACCGATGGTGTGACAATGGTAGGGTGTTCAGGTACAGCCAAACAACTTGGGCACACAGGCTGCACTCATTAAGCAGATTTGTGAGACCAAATACCCTGTCATTTTCTGGAACTGTTCTCCAGATGCACATCTGAAAAAATGTGGTCCCTGGGCAGGCTGGGGAAACAGGTTGTGAGAATACACAGAACAATGGGTTCAAATAATGCACTAGTCCAGGGAGATGTAGGCAAAAATGATCTTAGTGTAATTTCAGGGTCAAGAAGAGCCCTCTGGATTCAGTTGCTACTCCTGCTCATGTGAGATACCAACTGAAAAGATTCTGCAGGAAAAACCAATAACTTCCAAAAAAAAAAAGTCAGCCTGATAGGATATGACTTAGCAAATAATAATTTTTATATCTTATTCTACATAAAGGACATCAAAAATTTTTACCACATATGCCACACCTTATAAGGAAATCTGGAAAAAAATATACTTGATTTTGGGTTCTTTCTTTTAAATACATCTATTGCAAGTTGATTTTCATTCCTCTCCAGTTATGTGGATGATTTGGAAATTTAAATGCAATTAGTCTGTGATCTGGGAAAATCCTTTTTGAAGTGGAATTCTCAAATCAGATGACAGTGTGTTAAGAGAATGAGAAGATATTTTTGCTCATGTCTGTCAAGGAATATAGTTTTTATATATCCTGGTTCTCAATAATTTAAGATCATGTAACACAGCACATAAGACCTCACCCAGTATGGGTAGGCATGCAGTTACTATGAATACATCAACTGTCACCTCAGTACTTTTAATATTGTAGCTGTGTCTATCTTCACCTTTCAGTTAGTTAGCACTTTCAATTCATAGTGCAATAAAGAAAGAAAAATTGCATATTTTACCATAAGATTTGCCCTGACATGGTATGTTCTCCATTTTCTTGTTTTTGTCCTCCCTAGTGAAACAGTGGGCTCTAAATGGCCATCTGTCTAAACTGTTATCCTCACAGAGGTAGAACTGATTTACTTGCAAGACACATCTTGGCAAGCGTCCTTAGATTTCACCTAAGGTTTCAGGAAAACTGGGAGCTGTTTCATAATTTACAACCATCAAGTGAAAGTACTTTACATTGTGTTGTGTTGCCTGCACAGGGTATATGAAATATTTAGATGCTTGAGTGGGGTTTAGAGAGAGAGTTTTGTCACATCAGTTTTGGCACATTTTTGTTACTCATAGTCACAGGAGACGATTAACACTTAATCCTCAAATCTGTGTTTTGAGAAAAGAGTTCAGGAGTCAGAGAAACCCAAAAGGAATAGAGGAGTGAAGACAATTACTTATTTTTACAGAGAGCAAACCAACAAAGGAGATTTCTTTTTCTTGTTATGTCTACTATTTCTGCAGTAGTAGAGACAGAGTGCTACAAATAATCATGAAGATGTACATGGAATCAAGAATACTTGATGCAAGATTAAACCCAAAGTGAAGACCTAGATTTTGGTGCCTGATAGAAAAAATTAGCTTCACTATTTTTAGAGGAAGTTATATTATTAATTGCACAAAGATATGGAGCATTAGTCTGCACACAAACTATTATGACATGATCTTTTATCTATAACCTCATGATAACCACTCAGAGCCCAAAGCTTGTGGGACATTAATGCTGTTGCTGAGTACTAAGGCGTAAGTCCCAGACCCAGGGTGTGGCTCCTACCGGAAAGGACAAATTCAAAGGAATGAAATTATCCTGGAGAGCAGGAGGTAAGCTGAGATCTTGAAAAAGACTCAGAGCTCCTTTGGGCACGATGGTAATAATTGATATCTCCAGGGTGAGCTACTGCTGTTGTCATTGGATGATGATTCAAACCATTCCTACTTGCCTGCCAGCATCAGTCAGTCTTGTGAATGCCCAGAGAAAGCAGCTGCCCCTGGTGGTTTGCTGCCCAGGGGATTTCTTTGCCTAGTCAAGCCAGCCAAGATACATGGCACGGCCCCAGGAATAACCGTTATATTGTACATTAAAGTTTAATATTTTCTGAGATGTCAGGAGATTAAGAGTGTGATACCAGGGACAGGGAATTTGCAAAGCTGAACATAAGTGGAACTTAAATGACCTCTGGAAACTGTGATGGAGTTAGGAATCCCTTACAGCAGGAAGAAATTTAATCAGAGTGCAGAAATAGCCAAAGGTTGTCCAATAGTGCTCAGACATATAACTATGGTAATATCCTTTGATTCAGGATCTAACTGTTAGACAGAAAGTAAAATAAAAAAAAAATGTGAATTTTAATAACGTGCTAGACCTATTGGTTCAGAATAATTTAGGTAACAACTGTGATGAATGGATCTTTTATCATGATATTTGGTCATATATAAAACTGTATCTGAAACAGACTTGAAATGAATATCAGCTCCTTCAAGCAATAATACAGCCTTCAGATATAGGGGAACTTGGTCTTAAATTTTATCTGTAATGACACAAATGACTAGTTATTAAAGAGTTCAGTTAGTAGTGTAGTCTGAAAACAGAAACAATTTTTAATTCACAGCAGAGAAAAATAGGCTTTTTAAGCTAAAATAGACTGAAGTTCAGACAGCCGCTTCTAGCTAGAAGAAAAAAAAGATTCACACATTAAGATAAAGTAAATAAGGGAAGCATCTTGAACTTTGATTGAATTCATTGAATGCATCTGAAGTACTTTCGCATAAGACAAGGAATGTTGGCTTGTGGTCCTTACTGGCATTTTATGTTAGCATTAAAAGCCCTTAGCACAATTATATTTAGAAACAGCATTTCTATTTAGACTCTGGAATAATAGTTTATTCAGAATAATATGTACAATAAGAAAGGAAGACAAATATTTTTGGTTGACTTTATTTATTCCCCTTTTGCAAGTCAAAATGTGCTTTACAGGGAAAAAATAGAAGAGCAGGGACAGTGTCCTTCACAACAGAGTTCATTATCAGCCTTCTTATAATCTGTTACAACCAAAAAACAAAGTTACTGATAAATATATGTATATGTATCTATATACCTTGTTTGATTTCCAAAAGAGCATACATGGAAGCATACATTGAATTGAGTTATGTAATTGAATAAAATAGAAATAACATGTTTATATAGAAGAAAATTTCACTCTGGGATTTATACATCTTCTCAGTGTACAGCAACTCAGTGTAGGTTATCAATTTTTTTCAGTCTGATAAAGACCCAAAAATTCTTCCTGTTGGCATCAAGACAGTTGGCAATATTAAAGGTAAAGAGAAAAGGAAGAAATAAAAAGATGAAAAAACCCAAAAGTTTCAGTAATGCGTTAACTGGATTTTGAGTACTAAAGGGAAAAGGCATGCCAAATTGTCATCTTTCCTTGTACGCAGCTGTAACAGAGACTAATGCTTCTTGTGAGCTGGATCCTGAGCTCTGGATCTCTGTCATTACCATTCTGAACAGAAAAACTTGAAATTCACCAAAATAGAAGATGGAAGCATAATTTTTGTAGGTTTTTCTTTTCTTTTCTGGTGGCTTTTTGGGGTTTTTTTTTGGGTTTCTTTTGTTTTGTTTGTTTGTATCGTGGGGTGACTTTATGATGCTGTATCCCCTATCACCTGCTCTGTGCCCAGACATGAATCCTGTGCCTTTCTGTGCCTTTAAACTGGGGGGGGGGGGGGGGA
>VZTI01001626.1:132402-152151 GCA_013397865.1 Struthidea cinerea | reverse complement strand
GCCCGGGAGTGGCTGTCTCCCGGCCGGCCCAGCCTGCACTGAGGGGGCTGTGCCGGGGGTCCAGCGAGCAGAAGCGGCTGAGATCTCAGCCAAGCCGCGGCTGACCCGGCCCGGCCCGGCCCCTCCGGGCCGCGCCGCGGGCCCCGCCCCCACCACGTTACCTGTCTAAAAACCGGAAGCAAGGGAGCTTTCCTGGGCTTTGTTCGTTCTTAAATGTGGCTCACAGAGGCGTGTCAAGCTTTTTAAGTGGCTTAAAAAAGTTGTCAATATTCAAGCTAGCCAGTTGATTGGTGCTATTGGGTCTAGCGGAAGCTGTAAGCACCTCTTTGCAAAGAATCACTTCTGTGGCTGACGGAGCCCCTCTTTAACTAAAAACCCAAACTATGCTAAACCATGACACGTGTTTGTTGGGGTTTTTTAAAATTCTAACAAATAAGCTCTCAGTTGGTTCCTCATCCATCCTGGCAAAGGCCTATGCGCTCCAGATGTTTAGAAAAAGGACAACTCTCCCTCCTAAGTTTTTTTCCTTCTGTACTTCCTAAAGAGCCCATGTCCCCCCCTCCATTGCAACGCACCAGACACAGAAGCCATCCCAACATGTCTCAAAAAAGACCATAGTCCACAACTGCACACAGATCTCGCTCATCGTGTTAATTCCCCATGCTGCCTGCACTAGGATACAGGCACTTCAGGGGCATGAACTGATGCATATATAACTTGTATATGGTGAAATTTAACAGGTACACAGTGAACTTGCAGACAACATGTTGGGATAGCATTGCAACTAGCTCAAACCCATATTCCTCCCACCTTTTCACAACATCTTGGGAGTTATGCCCTTATTCTACATGCTTGTTGCATCCACTTGTTACATAGTCTCTTTGAGACTGTCATCTCTGTGAGCAAAGGAATGCCATTTTTACACATTTGCCAAAGTGTGTTGGTGTCTAGACACCACTACATTATAAATGCATAATTGTAGGAAGAGAGAATACAAAATACAAAAAAAACCCAACATTATAAATGTAATCTGTAACATCATTTATACACAATTCTAGACCTTTACAGGTCTCTGCCCCTGTCCTATTTATCACTTGAGTACTTCAGAGGCAATGAAAATTTTTCCCAGAAAATGAACAGTGAGATCAAGAAAGGAATAAGATGAGTCATTCTGCAAATAATGGAGCTTTGGCCAACTCAGAACAGTAAAATATGATTTCAGTAGTTTCACTTGTCTTGGGACTACACTAGGATGCTAGAGCAATGTAGTGACCCAAGGTGAAACTCATGAGCACTAAATTTGTTTCTGAAAACGTGACTTCAGACTTTGAAGAAAACACAATTTTCATCAAAAATTCTCACATGAGTGTTTGGATAGATACCAAAAGAGCAGCTGGTCTCTAAGCCAGCACAAGCCCTGAATTGTTACCAGAATTGCTGGGTTCATAGCTGATGCTTTTGTAATTTTTTTTTTTTTTTAAATAAACAGTAAAGAAGGTGGACCTAAACAATTCACTGTATACACTAAGGACCTTACTCAATCATATTCAACTGAAAAGCAAATCCTTAACATCAAGGATATATGGGAGAAACATAAATCAATTGAGTCACCAATACAGAATACGCAGGCTTCATTCCCATTCTTTCCATTTCTAGGATTTCAGTATTTTCTACCATCACTAAAATCTTCATATGGTAGGATTCCTTATTAACCAGATTGCAAAACAATAGTAAGACAAAAAGCTAATTAAAGAAAAAGAATATACTCATTAAGTGCTTGTCAGTAATTTGAAACACAATGTGAATTATAACAGTCTTGTATATCAACTACAGATTTAATTGTCTGCTTGATGAGACAAAGAAAGGGGCCCTGATGATGTGCCACCCCTTTTCACAATGTATGACAAAATTCCATCTCTTTGTCTTTTCTCCAACCTGCAGAATCCAGTATTATGCTATTGAGAATAATCCTTAGACCAATTTACCTAATCCTAATTGAGTAGAGGCTTTGGCTATGACAGGTGTTATGTGTTTATAAGAATATCTCAAAAGAGTTTATCTTCACCCATTTATGGCCCTTATAGTGTTTTGTTTTATAATCCTTAAGTACCATCACCCTCTTTTTTTTTCACAGGACACACCTGTGATTAGTTCACTTGACTAGTTGCTCAGTAATAGTTATTTATATTACATACTTTGAGCTCTCCTGCTAATGACCTGGCTGGATGAATTCCAGTTTAGGCATTGGGTGGTAAGGGTACATCAACACATTCATCCTTATTCTATGGCAGAATGTGGTTGAATTTACTTTTCATCTTTTGCAAGGAAGAAAAAGGAAAGCCTACATTTCTTTCCTTGATTAAAAAAAGAAAAAATTAAAGAAAAAGAAAGGTTAGAATCAGATTATGTATGTAGGGGTTTTTCTCATTTCACTAATACATTTTACTAGTCCTAGTAATCACGTGTCGATTGTGATGTACACACATACCTCATTCTTTACATAAAACACTCCAGCTATTTCATGTTTCCATCTCATCTGCCAAGAAAACAGGTTTTGAAGAATGCGTGCAACTTTGTCCATGACAGAAATTAGTACACCAACCTTACTAGACCAAAATACTCACTCCACACAACATACTGCAGGAGTTTATGCAAAAAGGTACTTTCACTCTTCAAACAAATCCCAAACTTTTGATATTACTCTTCATATCCAGAAAGAGTCATTCTATAGAGAGTTATATACATACATAGCAGAAAATAATTTTTTCTTTAATGCATTTTAAAACTATTTGGTCTTTGTGTATGTTGCTTTCAATCTCTCAGTGATCTCTAGGCAAGTATCAGAAAAATTTTTTCATATAACAACAGACACAATAGTTTCTCTCTCTCTTTCTCTCTTTCACACATATATACACATAAAAACCCAATAAAAAAACAATAAAGCTAAATAAATAAATAAATCAGGAAATATAGCTACTCTTCCTTTAAGTCAGGAATTGATTAAGGGAAAAGTGTGCAACATATCTTCAGTTTCTGGATAATGGATAAAATGCTGAAATCTATCCTTTGAAAAGCGTTTCACCTCAGGTGCCCCCAGACCTACTCTATGTATAAACTGTGAAGAAAATAGGTAACTAATTATCAATGTATTTTGCTGTTATTAGGATTGATTCATATGCCTAAACATGTTTTCCAGACCCATTTCAGGATTCAGGAGTGTCCAAGAATATTTTTCAGTTACCTATTTGCTACCAGTCAGCTGAAAAATAATGGAAAATACCTCTGGAAACCCATCTCTGTGTCTGGCAAGAGGAATGCAGGGGCATATCTGATAGGCATGAGACATCTGTCTATAGGAGATCAACTGCTTTCATCTCATGTGCTTAAGAAATTGTAGTTTATATAATGAATAAACTTTACATAAACATATATTAGTTTATATTACATACATTTTTACAATGTCACTTTGCTAAAGTATATCTAAAATGAAATTAGACAAAATAAGAGCAATGTCTTTTTAAAGGAATATTATCCAAAAGCAACTTTAAAAACAGTCATAAAAGGAAATCTTTCTTAATATATAGCAATATCACATGAATTACTAGTTATTATACACCTGTGGTTTTGTACCAAATATTCTGGAAGGGATTGAAAATTATATTTATAAACATGTTTCTTATTCATCTGCGAGCTACAGTTTTACTGCATTTTAGTGTTAGAAAACCTAGCTTCATTCTTTGAAGAAACTGAACACTATGACAGCCTAGTGCTTCTTGTACTGAAGTGTATAACTATGCCATAGTTTGAAGACCATTCAATCAACTATTAATTACAAAAACAGCTGAAATCCTAGCTGGACTTTAAAAGCAACCAAACCAAACTATAGAAAAAAACCAAAAAAAACCCCCAAAAAACAACAACAACAACAACAACAACAACAAAATAGTTATTAGAAAGTCTATTGCTTGGACTAGAAATTATTTTTCTTCCCTTATTAAAAAAAAAAAAACAAAAAAAACCCACAGTATATGTAACAATGGCTTCTGACTTGAAATCTCAGTTCTTGGATTGGAATTATACTTGGTCTATCAAAACATGGAGACATTGTTTATAAATCTGTTATCCTCACCTTCAGGGTCCCCAGTGCAATTTCACACAGTGTTTTCAGGGCCTGATAATTATTACCATGAAGTACTAGCTTTCAAAGACATTACTTTATTCCCCACTTAGGAAAATTTGGAAAAAAAGAACAACAACCCAATTAAAAAAAATGCCAATACTGATAGATCAGGGTTTTCTCTTTGGCTGTGAAAGAAGACAGAGAATAAGACTTTTTTCCTTCTTAGAGAATATCCATTCTTGAGTAGAGCACAGGCCTAAACAGGTGAATCTTCATTTAGTGCTTCTTTAAATAGCTTGACATACTCATCCATAATTTTTCAAGCAGCTGGAGGATACACGGAGGCAAATGTATACTTAACCCTGTCTTTATGAAATACTGTGAAGAGCTTCTGACCTGTGAGAGAGGGCATTAATATAGGAAATGCAAGGATAGTGGTACACAGTAGATCATCTTTCCTATTTGCCTGACAGAGCATATGCTGAGAGCAAAAACACTGAAAGCAGTGACTGATGCTCCTGAAACTTATTTACTGGATTTCTTGCTTGAGCCATCATAAAAGCAGACAGAAGTACTAGCTTTCTAGAAATAAATTTGTTAAAAATCAATTTGTTAAAATTGATAAATAGGGAAACAAAGTGGACCTTTAGTAATTCCAGTTAAAGAAAGTCTACCCACCATTCTACTTGCTACTTACTCCCCTCAATCATTCAACTGTTGTTTGTATGACCAAATTTTCCCTATCATATGATGGTTTGGGGCAAAGGGCAGGGTGGAGACTTGGAGGGAAGAAAAAATTTACAAAATACCCACGTTACATTTATGGAAATAGTTCAAACCCTCATTAAAAAATATTCAAAAATCAGAAAACTTAAATTAAAAAATTAAATATATTGCCTAGAAGGTTCAGTGCCTTCCTTCAAACAGCAAAACAAGAGTGCAGAAAAGACAAGTTTTGTAAAGTGATTTGTCAAATGTTCAATGCACAGAGAACCGATATTCTTTATGGCATTTTGTGGGGAAATTCTGGGGAAAGCTGGGAAAATACAGGAGTTATTTGAGCCATGGGAGAGAAAGTCCTTTCCTTTCTCCAATTCATGGCAAAGGCTCTCTCTACAAGGTCTACTTATTAAAGCAATGAAAAATGTATTCCAAAATGTAATATTGAATTTTTAGATAACACATATTTATCTAAATGTGCAAACAGACACATGTGCATCTTTCCCACTTGAAACTCCGGTACTTTACTTTTTGCCTAATGATGATAGTTATGTTCCACTTATACTTCCTTCTTAGGAAAATTAGCTCTGAAAATTGGACATTATGATGATGGAGTAATATAGATGACCAAATAAAAGGTATTACTTTTTCCAGCCTTCACTCTCAATTCCTTCATTTTGTTTATTCAAATTCTAATTAAAAATCCTTGTCCCAATCTTCACCCTTTGCATAGTCTACATTTTTCCGATGCTTCTTTTCATATCACTTAGCTAAGTAGTGTTATATTAAAAGCCCTATAATTTCTCTGTGGGATTTGGTACTCCTACATGTTCTCTCTAGCATTTTTCTGTGGCAATATAAGTACTTTTTTTTAAAGGCAATGTAAGCACATTTCCTTAAAGGGCTCATTACTATCTGCATTTATGTTTGGTTATATAACAAAATGGCTTTGATTAATTATTCAGGGCCAGTAGTATTTGTTTCATATGACAATCTATTTCATATGGATATTTAGGGCAACCCAGGCTTTTGACTCTCTTCCATATCCTCAGGAAGATCTTGTGAGCCTTGTGTATATTTTTGTGTTTAATCACTCATTAGAAAGCCTTTGCCATTGAGTATATGAGATAATTAAAATTAGGTTTATACAGTTGCTTTTTATTCCTTCTATCACTCTATCTCAATATCTACTTGCATCCTAGTGTAACCATATTCTTTCTGAATAACTGCCTCTTGTACATCTAATTTCATTTTCTCTCCCAATAATGCATCCAGCAGCTTCATATTATTTCATCTGCTTGCAGATTGAGTTGTATGACACAGAAATTAAAATAAAATCTTAATTAAAAATTAATTAAAAATTAAAATGCTGATGCTTTATATATCAAATAAAATTTCTTGTTTCTTCAAAAGAAAGAGAAAAATGAGAAGTAGACATTAGGAACATAAAGATTCAATTCTAGTGATACTTGAAATCATGATTCTAAATAGGGAAATAAAAGTATTCATCAGACTGTTCTGCTGTCTGCCTTTCAGAGAGGCCAAAGAATCAGAGCAAGGTGAAGTATCCTATCCAGCACATCCACTGCATAATTCACCTAAGTGTGTTTGCCCATATTTAGATTTTCATGGAAATAACAAAAGGATCATAACAGCTTGGTTTCATTTAAATATCATCACATGGTTTTAGTCCCTGCTGAAGAAAATTTTGTGTTGGTGCCATACACTAGCCAAGTTCAGAGACACAAAATCTAGCTGCAGTGAGGATGTATTTCACTGTAAGTGCAAGGGTATTGCATAGTTCCAAACCTCCCACTGACTCCTGTGGGTATGTCTGTGTTCATGATTGCTTTATTACTGTAACTTCACTTTTTGCTGGTGCAAAACAGCTAGCATTCAGCATTTTTATAGATGGGAGCTCACCCACAGTCACTTCAGGCTTATAGACCGTTAGGGTTCTTGAGCTTAGGGAACATGTGCATGCCCATTTCCCAAGCAGCCTTTCAAAGCAGACACGCTGAACAGTTCAAGTCAACACAGAGTCTTATCGTTACTATGACAGTGAAGAAAGTAATCAAGAAGTTGCTCTCATTAATGCACTTTCTAAGTATGTTTTCAACTGTAAATGAAATATACTATGTCCCATAAAAACAAAGTGAATTATCTGCCTATTTACTGATTACTGTCTCTCAGGTCATGTGTGTTGGTGAAATAAATGTTTCAATCTAGTCAGGTTTGCAGATTGTTTAATAGTGAATATAATCACTACCTCAGAGTAGCTCTGGATTTTGTTGTAATATAAGACATGCAAGACCCAAGGCAAAACTCTACATAAGTATTTTACATGATTCTCCAAATGCCTAAAGGAATAATGTATCACTTTCTTATCTTTAAATCCAGTGTGCAATAGTTGGGAAGGGAAGATTGGCAGCCTTATCCCTTATGAGGTAGAACAAGACAAAAAGTTAATCTCTGGACTTGATCGTTTAAAGGACTGTTACTTTTCCAGTCATGATAGTTCCAATTTCTTTTATTGTGTTTCATTTATTTTTCCTTATTCCTTTCTTTTCCTTCTCAATTGGTATCAATTTCAGTTCATTATGTTCACTGTATACATCCAAAATTATAGGTGGGTTTTTATTAGTATGACTCAGAAAATTAAGAAAACTGTGACAAAACCAACTAGAAGGTGCCTAAGCATCTGACAAAAAATACCATAGCCTAACTCTTCTTTCTCTTTATAGTGCATATTTTAAAGCCCAAGATCATATGCAATATAAATTTAAGTCCTACCTAGGAGCACAAAATCACTGTCTGACTGCTAAAATATCTTAGATTCAGTAATGTTTCTGGTAAAATGAAGCAGTAAAGGTATTGCAAAAAGATTTGCTATAAATGCAAGAAAAACCCAAACCCAAAACACAAACTGAAAGCTATATAAGAAAAGACTGGAAAGTGACTTAAGAATTTCCTATGAAATATCAGAACTTGTCAGTAAAAATACTTTGATGGACCCCTGCCTCTCCCATAAGTTTCCCTCCATCACCATATGCCTCATAGAAAAAAAAAATCTTTTTTTTTCTGGCAAAGTGACTGCACACAATGATATACTTGAAAAATTTATTTCAATTGTTTCTGAACAACACTATGTACAGCTTGGAAAAAAAATCTTATGACCTCTGTCTAATTTGCACCAGGAGGCTGATGCCCTCATTAAAAAAAATGGGGAAGCTCTTTGATTTGACTGTGTATTAATTTATTCGGGCAGCCAGAGATCACCAAGAGTTTAAGGTCAAAAAGAAGGGTGATATAGAAGGATTTTTGATAGCTGTGGTAAAGCAGGCAACAAATCCAGCAGTAAAGCTTTTTGACACAGTGAGAGAGGCTTTTGAAGTAATCTCTAAACATAATTTTGGTGACTACAAAATACAGTAGCAGATTTCTCCACTTGCAAGAATTGTTGCCTTCACAGGAAGTTTGTCTCCTCTTTCTCTGTAATGCCTTTCTGTAAAATTCCATGGAATATCATAACTATTTGTGAAACTCTGCACTTGTGTATATTCATGCACATTTACTCCACCAAAACAACACTATTCACCCATAGCATCAATTGCTATCCTTAAAAGCACAGACTATTGTTTTAACCTCCTTATCTGTTGTTTGGCAATGTTCAAGAAATTTACTGATTTTTAGCCTTAGTACATATAAAGTGCAGAAGGGCTGTTTTGGGTTTTTTTAGGAACAAACATAGTGTTATTTCTGTCTTATTAAAAAAAAAAGTAAAGTAAATAGCCTTTTTTTTCTTGATTTTTTAGGGAATCTTAAAACATAAATGAGTTCAGAGAGGAGGTGTGGAGGTACTGAAAACTAATCTGTAAAGAAATCTATTTTGATCAGATGACAAAGGCAGCTCTAACTAATCCTGAAGTGGCTGTTTAAGTTGCTTATCATTGCTGCTGGTTTGATTCAAAATCTGACGAAGGAGGCTGAAAGACTCCAAAGCACCACAATGAGTTTTGGTTCAAATAGGAGTACTTCAAAGAACTGAGTTAGTGGTTAAATATTGTTTAAGTTCTACACTTCCTTCTTGTTGAAAAAAACATTCAGAAAATTTCTCTGTGTTTAGAGACATTTTTGGTTTTCCTCAGGGGTTCCTGATCATTCAGACATAATAAAAAATATTTGCATTGTTCAGTCATAGTAACATCTTGGCTATAACAGCCTTAAGTAAAGTAAATTTTTGGTAAGAAAGTCTGGGCCAAATTCAGGGCAGATTTGCTTGGTTTGTTGTACTGTAGATGTAGCAAAACAGCCACACTACATACTAGACACTTGATTCTGACAGAGACCTCATGGATTGTCTGGTGGTATAAGAGAACATGTTTTAAATCAGAGATATCCTGCTGCTTCCTCCATTCGAGTTTTTCCAGGCAGGCATGTCCAGAAAAGCCTATCTATTCAGTACGAACAGATTACATGTCCCCCTTTTTCTTGACAGATGTCAGAAGCAGAGGCCTGGGAAAAGCGGGGTATATAAAAGGGCAAATACAGATTTACAGTTTCTGGCACTGCAATGTAGAGATATTTTCTGAGTACCATCTCTTTCTGTTGTTGGTTGAGTAGTTGGTTGGTTGGGGTTTCTTTGTTGTACATTTCGATGGATCTCCTTTCATATTTCTAATCCCTTTTGGAATCCATTTATATCTTTGGCCTCCACAACATCCTGTGGCAATGAGTTCTACAATTTAATTATGCAGTGTGTGAAAAAGCACTTCCCTTTGTTTGCTGAAAATTTTCTGGATGATAATTTCATTTAGTGCCCCTTGTTCTTGTTTTACAAAAATAGTGCCTAATTGCTCCCTAGCCTCCTTATTCATGGCTTTTATTATTTTATACATCAAGAACATATCCCTTTGGGTCCTTTTTCTCTAAGCTAGAGATGCCTAATCTAATATCCCCTTCTACAGAAGTACTTCTATCTTTGATCATTCCCTGCCTCTCTGTCTCATTTTAGTTTTACTATGCTCTTTAGTGCATGGGGACACAGGAGTTGCAAGTAATAGTAGGCACATCGTCAGCTTTCAATAAGCTGAGCACTGAAAATGAATTAAACATATAGCTTGTACGTTTGCAATTGGAATGTATTAAAATGTTTTGCGATGGCTTTGGAGCTATTCTGCAATGTTTCTGTTTCAGATCCTTTGAAGCTCACTTCAACATGAATACAAGACTTTTCAACCTAGAAATCTCTACTGCCTGCCTGATTCCTTGCTCTGAACAATTTCCACAGTATGAGCTGCTATGAAGAAAGGAAAGAAAACTATGAGATAAATATAAAAGTATTTTCCCATGATATCAGCATTATTTTAGTTTCCCAGGAGATTCACTGGTAAAGTCTTGTCTTCATGGTTAGGAAAAATCCCCAGAGAAACACTAAAATAGTTGGTCAGTTTTATGGAAGATGATGATTTTAGAATTTTCTGTTGTGATGGCAGTCAATTACTTTTTAGCTTAAATTTGGTCTTCAGAGTAGTCCACCAGCATTTGTATGAGTTTTAAAAAAATATTTGGACTTTTCTCCTTGAAGAGTTTGCTGTTTATCTGAACTCCTGCTATGCATTCCAGTCTGTGCTCTCTGCTTCAAATCTTTGTTCTATTGTCTCTTCATGATGGCTGAAAAAATATATTTCCCAAAAGCTAGAGGGAAACCCATGTAGATGGCATAAAGAAAAATGACAAGATAAAAATTTTGGATCTTTGTGGTCTGTGGGTTCACACATGTTTGTCAGCTTTTTCAATCTCCGAGTGACATTTGAGTGACACCACATAGAACATATTGGAGTGCCCAGAGGAACAATTCTTTCCTAAAGACAGTTGTGTTGGATAACAGTGCTACCCAGGATTCAAGATAGACATTTGAAAGAAACAGAACAAGGAATTGTTTCATGGAAATTTTATATAATATGAAATATAAATTCACCTGATTATTATCTGGAAGGAGTATTAATAAGTTGTCCTTTATCTGATTGCTGCCTTTGCTAATACACCTGTAAAACTAAAATACACTTGGACCTGATGAAGCCAGGATGTAGAACTCCATTATCCTCTAAATTTAGAACAAAATTATCTCCCTATTTGCATCAGCCTCTTTACATGTTTTTATAGGAATGGTGGAAAAGCTGCAATTTTGTGAAATGGTTGAGATTTTTGGAAGAAATGGACAGTATTCCTAGATCTTCTCTGATTCTCTTTTAAAGGGATTCTACTAAAAACCTGTGAAATAGATAAGAAATATCTCACAGTTTGTGAGGCAGTGAATAATTACAGAAATACTGAGCTTTTTTTTATAAACCTTTACATAGATTAAAAATGTCTGTCATTTAATGTATTAGATCTAAAGCCTCTTTCATATTTTTGGAGATGTTTCTTGTAAATGCCATTAGAGCAGTCTGGCACAGTGGGGCAAGGTCCTATAAGCTTAATAATTAACAGAAGCGTCTTGTAATTTAATTTTAGGAAATGACATTATATATCTGACTAGAGTCAGTAGACTTCTGCTAGGAATTATAATGCCAATTGCACTGTATTCAACTACTATCATTGTATCACAGACTTGTTTTTAATGACTCCCTTTGTAGGAGTTCAAGTTCTTTCCTTTAATAAAGCTTTTTCACACTTTGTCCTTGCCAATGTCAGTTTAAAAGAAATGAATACTTCCTATCTGTCTTGTTAAGGGAGATGACCTGTCCAACCTCTCAGTAGAAGGTTTGGATTCCCATTAAAAGTTTTCAGTTCTCTCCTTTCCTTTCAGCTCCTGTGTGTGCTGTATCTTTTGTAGATACTTTTTCAAAAAATAAATGACCCAGTCAGAAGTAAAGAATATTTTGCCCCAAAACTTTAAATTTGCTACAGAGTGATAATGTTAGATCAATATTTGCATTAGATAAGGTGAACTGGTTGCCAAAATGAGAAGATCAATGTGACAATTACTAACCCTTGAAAAAAGTTAACTTTTAGGTCCTAAAAGACTTAGTTAATGTGTAGAAATGGGTAGGAAAAAAGGGGCATTTGGTGTTACTTAAATTTTCAAGATGAGTGCTAAAATCATTATCCTGATTAAAAAGAAAGCCAAAGATGTGATATTTCTGTTAAGTAAAATGTTTGGGCTCTTTGATAGAACTGATATTGGTTAGCAGTGCTATTCTGGGTTACATGACAATAATAATAAAATTATGATAATATGATAGATACCACAAATTTGTCAAAAGCGATTTGTCTGGTCCATGAAAATTAGACTCTAATGTAAAAGTGAATATCCCTAAAGGATATTAAGCAAATACAGATTAGAAAAAGGCACAAAAAGGCACATAGATGATGACTCCTTTGAATATATTTGTTCTAGAATTTATTAACACAGGTAACAGGAGCAATTCATGTGATATTGGCAATAGTGAAAGCTAATTATGCTCCCTGCTTTCTGCTTAAAAATTTCTTATTTTTTTGCAATAACTTCATCATAATGGATGAAAAATTTAAAAAACACCAAAGTAATGACTGTTAAGTCATACGTGTTAGATATGCTTAGCTTAATCTGGTGGATAAAGACAGGTACCACCTTATTTAATGAAAATAGCAGCTGGGGCCAGAGATAGATTACAAAGCACCTTCAAATCTGTGGCTTCATTTTACAATGAGCAGATGGCAAACAATGGCAAAAAAATAGAAAATTATCATTAAAAATAATCTAAGAAAATAATTTTAATTTAAATTCTAAAAATATAATAATGATGTCAAAACAAGAGAAAAATTACAACTGGACCAACAGAAGAAATTAAAAAATAATATCTAACCTTCCCTTGCATTTATTGTAGCAGGAGAATAAATACACACTTTTCTATCAGGAAATGAATGGGGCTGTATTACAGTCTCACAAGTAGTTCTGGAGAAGATACTGTTAGACAAATGTAACATTTTTATCTTCCTGAAAAAAAACATCAAACTTCAGTATATAATTTTCAACAGGTATTCTGAGGCCTAAATGTGTGAGAAGAATACTGAATTTTCATAAAGAGAAATGTCAGTGACAGTAGCCAATTTTATCCAATGTGTTGTGGGATACCTGCATTACTTTTGCATCAGCTGTCCATATACTTGAATTTATTTTCCAAACAACCCAGTTTCATATCATTCTCTCTGAAGTTTCAAAGAATCTTCTTCCAAGAAGAATAGCATTTTCTGAATTAAACCTCGTTAGAACCTTCCTGTGAAAGTTCAGCTTTGTGTAAAACATAAGACTTCTCACTAAACATAGATTAACAGAAAACCTTTTCTTGTTTTAGTAGTTAGGAGATTTTCACAAGACATGCAAATTGTGCATGCTAATTCTTCCTGCAGCCTTAGTTTACTATACTGTGTGGGAAAGGTCTACCTGCAGAGGTACTTGCGAAAACAGTACTTGCCCTACTTGTCTTCTGATTTCCTTCAGATCTCTTAATTTTGTTTTATTTAATTTTATTTTTCTCTTTATGAAAAGATTATTGTCATACTTTGCAAATTCCAAGCAACAAAGTAACATTATTAAACAAAGTTAATCCTAAAAATAAAGCAGTTTGCATTCAAAGAATGGCAAACATTATTGAAGCACGACTGTCCCCTTGTGCAAAAAAGAACACAGATATCAATACGATGACTTTCTACATTTCCCAATAATTTAATTTTTATAAAAGATAATTTCAAACCATTTAAACAGGTGTATAAGCAGTGTTTTAGATCACTGGCTGCCTGGATCATTCTTAACAACATTTTAAAACACAGTTACAGCACTTACTTCACTCCTTTGGGATATTAATTGATTTTAACATGAAATTGAAAATTCTTAGCAGCTGAACAGCCTCTTCCCTCAGCTTATGCAGAAGCTAAATGAAAAAAAATTGTTAGCAAGGTTTGATAATACATTTATCAATTTGTATCAAAGCCTTTTATTTTAATTCTCTGTTATTCTTTATTATTAGAAAGGAAGTCCAGAATAATCAACTCCATAATCACAGCATTTGGTAAAGACTAAAAAAAAAAATTAAAAATTAGCTTCTCATTGATGTTGTGTTCTTCCTTAATGTCTTTTTTTCTTCCAGTAGTTCTCTGAAAGGTTTGCTAACTTTCATAACTTTCTTTCAGTACTCCTTCTTCTGATACAGATTAAGAATTTCTTGTTTGATGCTTATGTTGTCTGTTTGATCCTTGGTTTTATTTTACCCTTTATCATCTTCTGTCCTTCCTGCATGTCAAGTGCCAAGGGCATGGCTTGACTGTTCTTAGCATGATGGCCCCAGGAGGCATTTGCAAACCAGCAGATTTTAGAGCATCCTTGAGGCTGTGCTAAAGTTTGCCAGAGGCTGTAATGACCCTAATATTATCAAGAGATCATGAAGATTTCTGAAAGACATCTTTATCTTCACCGCTTTGCTATACTATGCAGATTGCTATTACAGATAGTATTATGTATCATGTTGAAATTGTATAATATAGATTCTTCTGCTATAAAATTCAAAATACTAAGCCAGAATGAATAGAAATACCTCAGCAGTAAATAGTTTAATAACTCCGTCAGAACCATTGGATCTCTTTCAGGGGTCTTGCCTTTGTAATGCTTTGTTTTCTTGTAGATCTGAACTTATCAGGGTATGGGCTGTGTTCAGCAGCACCAAGGACTTACTCTGTTACAGACCATCAATATGCTTTAGTAGCAATATATTCTGAAAAGACATGTTAGGATCCAACATGTACTACAGGGGTGCACTGCACAGTGTCTGGGTACTCTGAGATGACAGAGAATCATAGAATGGCTGAGGTCTGAAGGGACATCTGGAGGTCATCTGGTCCAACCCTGTACCTCAAGCAGGGCCACCAAGAGGCCTCTTACACAAAACCATGTTCAGACAGCTTTTGAATATCTCCAAGGAGGGAGATCATGAAATCTGTGGGTAGTCTGTGCCCAACTCTGTCAGTCTCACACTGAAAAATTGTTTCCTGACATTTACAGGGAAACTCCTGTGTTCTAGTTTGTGTACAGTGCCTTTTGTCCCATCACTGGGCAACACTAAAAAGAGCCTGCCTTCATGTTCACTATACACTCCTGTCAGATATTTGTACATATTCATAAGATTCCCTGAGTTTTTGTTCTCTAGAGACCCAAGTCTCACAGGCTTTCCTCACATGAAGGATGCTCCAGTCCCTTAACTTTCTAAGTGACCCGTCTCTTGTCCTCATCAAATTCTGTATGAGGATCTTGTGGGAGACAGTATCAAAAACATTAATGAAGTCCAGGTAGACAATAGTCACATCTATCAGGCCAATTGTTTCATTGCAGAAGGCTGTCTGGTTCATCAAGCATGATGTCCTCTTGGTGAAGACATGCTGACTACTCCTGATTACTTTCTTGTCCTTGTGCCTGCAAATGATTTCTGGAATTAGCTGCTCCATCACTTTTCCAGGAATGAAATCAGGTTGACTGCTCTGAAGTTCTATGAGATCTCCTCTTGCCCTTCTTGAAGGTAGGAGTGTCATTTGCTCTCTTCCAATAACCAGGAACTTCTCACAGTCAACATGACTACTCAGAGATAATAGATTGACCTCACAATGACAACAGCCCTATGGGCTGACAAATCCCTCGGCACTTGTGGGGGTATCCCATTGGGACCTATGGACTTATGTAGGTCCAGTTTTCAAAATGTTCTCTAACCTGATCTTCTTCCACCCAGGGTTAACATTTTCAGGCTCCACACTTTTCTCTTGGCCTCCATGGCCTGGTATTTCTGAAGGCAGATCTTTCTGGCAAAGTCTGGGGCAAAGAAGGCATTCAGGACTTCAGCTTTGCCCATGCATTGTGTCATCAGGGCCACAGTTTCTCCAGTCTTCCACTTGTCACCTTTGTATTTCTAGAAGTCCTTCTATATATGTTTCCCTTTGGTGTCCTTTACTTAATTCAAATTAAAATTTAGCTTTTCTTAGCTGTGTCCTTGGATGCTCCAAGAGTGTCTCTCTATTCTTCCCAGATTACCTATTCCTTCTTTTAACTATTCCACCTTCTGCAGGTGTCCTTTTGTCTTTGAGATTGACCCTTCATCCATGCAGATCTCCCGGCACTTTTGGCTGACTTCCTGCACTTTGGCATACTCCAGTTTTGAGCTTGAAGAAAGTAATATTTGAATATTAATCATCTGTTAAATGTACCTGTTCCTGGTATATGTACCTGTTTCCTTTACTTTATCTTTACTCTTTACAGAATAAATGTAGCAAAAATAAAAATTCCTGGTTTCTCATACTATTTTTTTTTGTACCTTGTAAAGAATATTTTTGTGAGAAATTGAAACCTAGTCATCATTGAAACATACAAAAATCCACATATTGGTAAGTATGAGAAGGAATGTTCTCAGCCTAGATTACATTTCCAGACAGAATTTCTGGGAATATAATGGTCTATTTTCCTATAGATTAAGTGTTGGCCTAGAAAACACTGAGAGTCATGCATGCATATCCACAACATTACCTTCAGAATTGCTTAATTTCTTCTCAGAATTATTTTAAAACATGGTTTTCACTTTAAATAAATTGAGTCCCTTCTAATGTTTTCTGTATGTCATATTGTAAATGAAAACATTTTTGCCATGCAATAATAGAAACATATTACAGAGGATTATATCTATAGAAGCTGATGGATATTGAAAGTAAAATTGATATTGTGTAATATTTTAACTGCTATTTTCGGCTTTCAGGTGGTGAGAAAAAAAGCTTTGCAGAGGGAAGAAAAGATCTTTTATTGTTTAGATCTCAGGTGTGAGAAGCACTCTGAATATATAAAGGCTTATCATGAAAAACTGTGACAGGAAATTTCTGTTGAATTCCAGTGACTGCAGTTTTCAACTTTGTACTTTATAAATATTTATCCAACTCTTTAAGTCCCTACTGTTTATGAAATTCTTCAGAATTTTCCTGTCATTATATTTCACTATTCAGTCTTTGTAAGCATGTCCTCTGAATCTTTCAGACTTCAGATAAAAAATGTGAGTTTACTGCTTCAATACTAACTGCTTTCAAATACATAAGAAGGAAAAAATAGCAACATTGTCACATATCTCTCCTTTTTATTAACATTCAAGAAAATCAACACTTGAATAATCTTAAGGCTGTGGCAGAAAGTACCTTAAGTAGGATTTTCTAACAATAAAGTAGGATTTTCTGACATTTTTTTTAGCACCAAGTGCAGATACATATTATCACAGGAGAATATTTGTGTCTTTTTGTTATCCTAAAAAGTTAAAAGAAATGTTACTTTTGAGTTTTTTATTGTTTTTAAAACATAGCTTTAAAAATGTCACGATTTGACACTGGCTAAGCTCCAGACACCCACAAAGAAACATTTACTTATTTTTCTCTGCTGTAGTTAAGCAGAGGAGGGGAAATTAAAACAAAAACTTAATGAGTTGAGATAAAGATTATTAAAAAAAACCCCAAACTTTAAGGCAAAACAGGTCCAAAGCTTAAACAGTATAAAGAAGATTTATTATTAACAGAATTAAAAGTAAAAAGGGTAATGAGAACCAAAGTAGATCTTCAGAACACCTTTCTTCTCCCAGTACCTCCCTCTTTCCACCAACCACGCATGGAAACAAAACATGGGGATTTTGGTCAGTATTTCACTTCTTAAAAGTTTTCTTCAGTTTGCTTAAGGAAAAGAATTTCTTCTGCTGTGCCATGGGATCCTTCCCAGCGGAGATAGTTCTCTGCAAACTTTTCTAGTGTGGTTTTAACTTTCACAAGCAACAGCCCCGCCCAAACCTGCTGCAATTTGAATCCCTCCCATGGGCCAAGCAGTCTTCCCACAACTGCCTAGAATGGGGCACGGGGTCATTTTAGTTCACGGGGTTTAGTCTTTTAAGGATGAGCTGTTCTAGTTTGGAAGTGAAGGGTCTCTTCTTCTATCTCTAAAAGCAAGGGTCATCTCTCTCTGTTTGAGTTCCTCACTAGGTTACAGATTTTCAGCATCCATGTGCTCCAGCGTGAGTACTCTTCTTCATGGGCTGCGCGTGTATCTCTGCACCTCGCCATGCACCTCATGAATTATAGGAAAAGAGTTTGTTGTATTATAGTCCTCACTATGGCTAGCAGGAGAATCCCAGCTCCGGTGCTTGAATCACCTCCTCCCTCTCCTTTTTTTCACTGACCTCAGCGCCGCCATGTTGGTTTTCCTCACGTGTCCTTATTTTTTCTTTTTCTCTGCCTTGGAAGAAAGTTGGTGTCTGTAAGTTGCAGTTGAGAGGTTGATTTCGTCCGGGCTCCACATTGGGGAATTGTTTGCCATGTTTTTTGTTGCTGGCCACATGGTGCCTGCCAGCACCACACGGCCAGCCCCGGCTGCGTGCTTCTCACCGTCACCGCACAGGCAGTTCCGGCCTCAGGAGAGACCTGGCCACGCCATCCCGGCCTCGGGAGGGCTCTGGCCACACGGACCCCAGCGGCCCCCCTCACATGGGAGATATGGCATGCGGCCAATGTGTGTTTGTTTAGTTAACAAGAATGCTAACAAGAATATTTTTAGATAGTATATTTTTAGCACAGTATAAAAGCCTTGCATCACTGTACAGTGTAAAAGGCCTTGCACGAGTGTAATAAAGGATTCTCTTCCCTGGAAACAAGAAAGTCCATGTCATCATCGCTACAACAAAGTGCTGGATGCCCCTACTCTCCAGCTGCACCAAAACACCTTGTTGACTACATTGCACAAGGAACTGGACCATTTGGTGAAATTTGCATCACCATTGCCTTAGAGGAGATGGGATAATTATTTGTCCCAGTTTGAGACAAACTAAGGGAAACGCTCTGGAAGGAACATCTCCTCCAAAGAAGGCAGGTTTCAGCAGCCCCTCCCCCACATGTTCAGGAAGAAATTCCTCAGAGGAAAGTGAAAAAAAAGTTATTTATTTAACAAGCAGAGTGCACGTGGGCATGGTAAAAGAATAATGCTAAATAATAAAACCTCTCACTGTGGAGAGAACCTGGTAAAATTCAAAGTCCTTTGTAGGCATGGCTCTGCTCTCTCTCCGGAGCTGGGGTTGGGTGTGGGCCCTCCAGGCCATGGTGTAAGGCCTCCCGGTGATGTTCTGGTGTTGCTGAACAGTCCAGAAGAGAAGAAGAAGAAGCCAAAGTCCCAGGAAAACCTTTTTCCTCAGCTAATGAATGAGAAGCTAGCTAAAAAGCAAGAGAATGCTACTCTCTTCCCTGCTGCAGAAGCAGAGAGCTGAGAAGCGAGCAAAGAAGTTATCTGTGTTCTTGAACACAGAGTTGAAGGAATTCCACCACCTTCCCCCTGGGTCTGCCTTAAAGGCACAGAAAGGCACAGGATTCATGTCTGGGCATAGAGCAGGCGATAGGGGATACAGCATCATAAAGTCACCCCAAGATAATAAAATAAGTTGATGTTATGCTGTCCTGATTATATGTTTGGACTTCTGTAGTGTAGTGTGTTGAAACATAGTTGATAGACAAGCTGTTAAACCAGTGCCACTTCTCACGATTTGCATATTTAAAGGCAGCACAAGCACGGGAAGCTCCCTTTTGTTCCGGCTTTTCCCGCCGGGACAGGGGAAAAATGGGCCCTGGGCTCCATCTTTTGGAGCCAGCCTGGGCCTCCCTCTCCCCCAGCGCAGCGGCACGGGCCCCTGGGTTGCTGCGGGAGAACCATCCCAAAGCCACAGGCAGCTGAGAACAGCCGTGAGCTGCCCCACAGCTAAAACCTCCCGGCACAGCTTCTGGGCACCGGCGGGGCTTCCCCCTCCCCGCCACACAGCCGGCGCGGCCCCGCGCGGAGCCGGCAGAGCTTCTCTGCAGCCAGCACAGCTTGTGCCGAACCGAAG